>JASCZW010002095.1:191632-368062 GCA_034211315.2 Aedes japonicus
TTCAATTGCTTAGAGAAATCATCGACGAAGGACGTTAATTCCTCTGTAAAAACTGCATCCCAGGCTTTGTTTAGCTTGGCTTTTAAACGATTCAACGATGTGTGTGGCTTAGTACCGGCTCTGGACTCAAGAATGAACCAGACGGAATAATCCATTGGATTAAGGTCAGGAGAGTTTGAAGGCCATTCACCTTTGGTCAAATATCTCAGGAAAAGGCTGATACAGAGTTCCAGCGTACTTTTTGCTCGATGTGCTGGGCCCAATCTTGTTCAAACGTTCCTTTTTTTACCAAAATGTGTACTTGCCCCATGGTGGTAGAGTGTCCGTTAGAAGCTTCTGGTAGACTGATTGGTTGATTTTAAAGATGAATTTCTCGATGAATATTGAAGGGGTTTTTACGGTATGATTGTGTGGCAAGTACGACCGGAAGCAGTTATTCTCACCCAAACCATCACCGAAGCTGGATGGTGTGATTTGGCTATATTGATATGGTTAGAGGAACCCTTCGGCAAAAGCTAGCGATCGTTGTGCTAGTTGTGGCATTGCTCCTCAATGAAAATTTTCTCATCGGTGAATAAAATTGTACGATGATGTCCATTACCGAACTTCTTCAACAATATCTTTGCTTTCCGGTATTGATTGCCTTTCATTTAGGTCGTGATTTTATGAAAACTTACAAGCACGTAATCCCGAATCCTCACGAAGAATTGTTCATTCTGATTTGGGGTCGATTTTCAATGATTTCTCCATTTTTCGGATTGACCGTCTAGAATTTCGAGTAATCCTTTGACGAATTATAATTCGGCTCTGACGGCTCCTCGCAGTTCTTTTTTTGCCTCGCCCTGTCCTCGTCGTTTTTTAGCATCTCGAACTGTTTGTATTTGCATTTTCAATGTCCGACTCAGCGTAAGGGATTTGGTTTCATTGTGACACTACGCGTGAATGAATTCAAACGAAGCTTTGTGCTTTTGTTTGCTATGAATTACACACCTGGTCCATTCTACTCAGTGACTGAGTAAAATTGTATTCCTCTCTCTCTTTCTTTTTATCCAGAAATGTTACTCAGTTTTTGTAAAAAGTGGACCTGCTCAAAAATTGAGTTGATCCTCTTTCCTTTGAAAATTGACTAACATGTACGTGTGAGTAAAAGAGAAACGAATACAGTTCTACTCAGTCAATGAGTAAAATGGAACGGGTGTCCAAGGTAAAATACGCCATATGTGTGCTCATTTCAGCTTCTGTTAAATCCAGGGATCTGGCAGACAGAGATTTTCTTGTAGTCAACATCTCTATCAACGAAAAGTCAAAATATTCATTGTTTGTAAATAATGTTGGCGTTCCTGCCCGTAGTAACAAACGTCAGACGGGCCTTATTCAAATAAGGCCCGTGATATGTTGCATACTGTCAAACGCTAGTGAATAGGATAGGATTGCCAGGCCCCTGGTTAAATCCGAATCATACACTGAGAGAAAAACACGGACAATATTTTCACCCTCTGCAGACCTCAAAAGGTGGAGTCAAAATCTATCTTGACACACAGGCAAACCATATTTATATGAAAATATGTATTAATATGAACACATATAAAGAAGTTATACTCATTTTTTTTTTTTTCAATAATTGGACAGTTCTTCGTACCAGCTCAGGTAGCTCTGGGTTCGGCGAGGCAAAATCTTACAAAATTAATGCATTCGGTGAACGGGTGTAAAACTCTGCCCACTAAGGAGTGTTTCGAAAAGTTGTTATAAACACTCAAAAAATGAAACAAAACTAACTAAAATTCGAAAATTTTCAAACTCATACATTTTATTACAGCTTAGCATGTTAAATATCAATCAAACTAACAAATTAATCAGATGGCTGATTAAGATCGTGTTGCCTCTGCTGTACACAAAAGTTGTCTCCATTGTATTCGGTGTAAGGGTTCGCAGGTCGCCTTCGACTTGTTCGATCCACCTTACTCAATGCGCCTTTTCTTCTTTTACGCGGCGGTTTGTTTTCGAGAATTATTTTAACTGGGCTGTCGTCCGATATTCTTACGACATGCCCAGCCCATCGTATTCGACCGATATCTATGTGTACGATGGGAGGTTCTCCCAGCAACTGATGCAATTCGTGGTTCATTCGCCTCCTATACGTTCCGTCTTCCATCTGCACTCCACCGTAAATCATACGCAGCACCGTCCGTTCAAAGAGACCAAGAGTGCGTTGGTCCTCAACTAGCAATGTCCATGTTTCGTGTGTGTATTACTGTGCACTAGTTTGAGCTATATTATTTACGTATCGAATATTTATTTACCATGCTTTCATGTGGTAACAGGTCGCGGCTCCGTAAAGCTAACGCGATTGAGCCTACCAAATAAACGAATAAGTCAAAATGTGACAATAGGGTAACTAGCGGCAATATGCGATCCTCATGAAACTTATCTATTTTATCTACTAATTGATTTTTATTTGGAGAACTAGCGAGCCATCGTGATATTTTGTATTGTTAGCTGATGTGCTCAAATATTAATTGTGTTGACACTATTAACTCTAACTATACTATTTATGGTTTTGACTCTTTTCTTATGGAAGTATTTTGCAAGCTTTGTTTTCAAAAAAAATAAAAAAATCAGAGTTTGTTTCAGATAGATTCAAATGAAATAATTTACACTCGCAGATTTTTTCCGGAAATCTGTCAAATCATACCGATTTCTTAACAGCTGAACGTCAGGTAATCCGATTTGACATTACTATTTTCAAAACCAATGTTTTAACTGAGAACTTTGGGTTCTCCGATGCTCTCTTTACCCTTCTGCCCATACATAACACGACCAGCATGTACAACAAGACCAACATTTTTGGTGTTGTCTTTCTAAACTAAAGTCACTTCCTGGCACTTGCTTCCTCTTAACATTTTGAACATGATTTCAAAATATCGTAGGTAAGGTGTGGTCCAGTTAGAATTGGAACATTGACTATTGTGCATATTTCGGATATACATCAACAAAATAGTATTCTGTTTTAACTAAAATGTTCGACTTTATGTAAATTTTAGAGAGAAAATACAAAACAAAATAAGTCATCTCGATTTCGAAGAAATTTGCGGACTTGGCCCGGTATACGTTTCATCAATGCTTTTGACGACACTGCAATTCACCTTCAGCTTCCTCTTCATAATAGCTCAAAATCTCTCTATCGGTATAAGCTGGGGACAGTTTGGTGGGCTGAGTTCTTTCGGTATAAACTGAATCCCGTTGGTTTCAAACCATTGTCGCACTGTTTTGCTGTAATGACAGCTTGCAAGATCTGGTCAAAACATGACAAGTTCATTGTGGGATCTGATGGATGACAATATTCGCTTTTGGGGACATTCCGTTCTGCACAGCTTTGAATTAAATGTCTTTTCAGTGATGAAACCCTTGGCCTTCCTACCGCAGCTACAGATGTCTTGTCAAATCATGTATTTACGTGCAAATTTATCTGCAAACACAAACTTGAATTTGGCAGGAACATCTCCCCGAGCCGTAGCCAAGTAAAGTTTTTGTTCCGGTAGCTGTTTGAAATCGGCCAGGTCAACACCTGATCATATAGTTTTCTGGCACGGATTCTGGCCACATTGTTCTGCTTTTGATCCCTATTTCGTTGTCTACAGGCACGGTATGACTTGAAGCCTTCCCGGAGACGAATCCGTTGCACGGTACTGTGTGTACGACGTGCACCTTTTTGGCCAAATCGCGGTCTGAGATGTTGAGGTTTACCTTAATGTTCTTGATGACTTTGTTCTGAAGTTGACAGCTGACAGTACCCGCCCGACGCTTGCTTTGAGGTTTGCGACAAAGTTTCTCTGTACTTTTTCAAAACACGTCACACGGTATTTCGGGAAAACCCAACACTTTAGCAAGTTTTGGCTCAGACCACGAAGGGTTTTCCAAATGATTGCGCATAATTATTTTTCTTTCTTCTTCTTCCATTTTGTATTTCTCTGAAACACGTTCGAAGTGCACCACGGAAAAAAAAACTTCTGATGTTTTTATTGTTATAGGGAACATATAAAATGTCATTGTCTACAAATCCGAGGGTCGCTGTAAGAATTAAAAATATTTGTTCCAATACTAAATGGGCCACACCTTAAATCCGTTTTTTCTCACCTTCTATGTTTTTCTGTCGCTTTATTTTATTGTACAGCGACCGCCAGAAAACAGTGCCCACCTACCCCAGTTTCTCCTTTTTGTGCAGCAAACTGTAAAATAAGTGAAAGATTCTAAGTTTTGTAGTTTTGATGGCATAATTATTATGTTCTTTTCTTGTCTGGTACATAAAAAAACACTTGTCCTGCAAATTCATTTTTTTCTTCAAGAAAGATCAAACTATAGTAGAAATTATGCATGTAAAAATAAAGTGCCCACTTCTTATTTTCTTAAAAAAAAACAAGTTGTAGATCCAGTATGTTGAGTGATCAGTAGTTGATGTGCCATCCCCTGGCCTTCAACAGTTTTTTGCAAACGTTTCGGCATACTCTCCACCAGATTCTTCAGGTGTTGTGGGTCAAGATCTTCCCAGGCGTTCTCAAGAGCTTGAGAATAGTTATGTTTGTTGGTAACTCCTGTCTTATCAACTTGTGAATCCAAGATGGCCCATAGATTCTCCAGAGTTCAGATCTGGACTCAGTGGGGGCCATTCCATAGGTTTAATACGGCAGGAACGGAAGCATGCCTTTGACTTCTTCGCGGTATGTTTTGGGTCATTATCTTGCTGGAACACAAATTTGTTTTCCAGCCCAGTTTTAACCAACGAAACCTCCGAATTCCCACGCAATATGTCGATGTAGGAATCTTCTGTCATAACACCATCGATTTTTACCAATACACCAACACCCGCCCAAGAAAAACACCCCCACACCATCATATTCCCTCTACCATGCTTAACTGTGCCCTGGATATGTCGATCATGAAGCGCCTCTCCAGGTCTACGCCATACACGAGCTCGTTTTTTGCTGTTGAACAACTCTAATTTAGACTCATCAGTCTACAAAACAGTCATAAGCTCTTAATTTCTCGAATGATTCTCGCATCTGTTCGCGAATTAGTTTTACGTTTCCTTCCCCTTCCTTGGCGATCAGGTTTTGAACTTTGCGAAAAGTTTGGTAACCGCTGCTTTGCTGTATCCATACTTTTCACCAATCTTGCGATGCGATTCACCTTTCTCGATGCCACGAATAACAGATTTTCGGATCTGCAAGGGAATAGTTTTACTTGCCACAGTATTATCCATGGTTATTTAGATAACTCGCACTGAATCTTTCTGACCGACAACTGAAATCCGTAAGAAGATCAACAAAAACTTGGAAATGTCAAAAAAATTGAATACGAGGGGTGTTTGGATGTAAAAATTACATACACAATATATTTTCAATTGGGCACTTTATTATGACACACCAAATTTACACCACGTTTGGTTCAAAAAATAATTTTGCATAAATACACATGCATCTTTAAAATAATAAAATAATCATGCTTAGAAAAATATATGAATACGATATAATGAGTTTTTCAATGACTTCAGAGATGAAGCGTGTGCATGCGTGTGCACTGTAACATTAATAAAAAGTATCTGGACTTATAGATTCCATTGATTTCCAAATCCGGCTTTGCTTATATGAGCATTCCGTTTAAAATGTACAGACTCTTTCATTGTCTAATACTCTACGTGTTTATATGAAATCAGTGGAAGTAGAGAATTCAATCAAAAACATAAACAAACGGTTCTTGCACAGACCTATGGAAGCCTTTCATCGGCCTCAAAAGGGTTCAAATACTATAAAAATAATGCAATATTTTGTTATTCTGTGATGAGACTGAGAAAAGAAATTTATTTATAAACGTAATTCGAACCGATACCGTTTTATTGAGACTCCGTACACAACTATTGGAACACTAACGCTTCTAAGGTACCGTTACTATTGCAGCCTCAACACTGCATCAAAAAGCGCATGATTGAAAATAAAAACATGGAACGCCTATGTGGATTGAAATATTTAACGACTTTTTTTCTGTGTTGTAGCCTAGATACAAACGTTCAACCGATGACAACGTGATTTATTCTTCAAAATTTTCGATTCAAAGGTCATAATGGCATTTTTCAGGGACGTTTGAACAATATTACGTTAGGCGTTTCTTTGCGTTTATTTTTTATTTTTGGATTAAATCCAACAATAAAATTAAATTTACGACTATGTTCTCGGACAGATTTACTAGAACCTGCGAACGGTGAATAGAAACAGAAAGCAAAAATTAACGAAAAGACGAGCGTTCTACGTTTGAGAGAAGATTATAGCAAATAAAAAAAAGTGCGTCAGTGTTTGCGAGTGTTGATCTGTACCTAATGCAGCTGGCAGGTCCTAGGTCCAGTTTGGCCAGCTGTAGCCATGAACCAGCCGTTGCCGTTATTAGCCATCAAGTGAGTCGGAGTTCCAATGGATTTACGGCCATTGATGTAGAACTGGATGACTCGTTGCCACAGGCGCGACAGGCCGTATCTGTGTTGGTGAACAACGTGCTGAATGCCAACGGAAGCGATGATGGCGGCAGGGAGCATAATAACGAATGCCGTCGACGGAGACCCGCGGTTTCTCATCTTCAACAGCGAAACCAGCCGCCAAAACAGAAAGCTAAGAGCTCTTGTCTCAGGGATTGCCTGTTGTGCAAATGCTGTAACAAAGGTGGTCAGTAGCAAATCGTGAAGTGATTGAAACGATTCGAATTAAAATTTTCTGTCTGATTCGCGTGTCTCTTCTTTGCGATAGGAATGGAGGACTCGACCGACGCGGCAGATGCCGAGGAAAATGGATTCGAAAGTGAGTATATCTCCTTCAATGTGTGTTTGAATGTTATCTTGTTGTTTCTTTTTATTTGTAATCGTAGACGAAAAAAGGTTGATAGGATGGGTGAATTAAAATATCTATAATTGGAATTGTTATAAAGTGAATTGTGACAAATCTAAAAGAGTACGATGCAATATTTTTAACATACAAGTGGCTTGAAAACCGATTGATTATTTTGAATCTTGTTCTTGTTTCATACAACAAATTAAATCGTTCGATGTATGAAAAAGTGTTTGTGTTGGTTTTTATGAATCAAAAAAAAAAAATAAAGTTAAAATAAAATGCGCACGTGCTCACAAGACACTGAATCAAATAGAACCGAATATTTTTTAAATCATTGAACTGGATCCATATTTGACTAACCTAGGCATGAACAAAGTAACGTAATAGTAGTTTATGCAATTCGTGGCAAAACGACAATTTTTATGACAATTTTTTTTTAATTTATTATGATGGGCCAATTAGGAGCCCAATGCCTTTGCAGTTTTTTTGGCCAAATAAAATCAGTAGGCCAATGTAAAGGAGGAAGCATAATTCGTTCAGTCTGTTGCTCATCACGTTTTCTTGTTTAACATTGAAGTTAGTCGCTCTTGGGGTTTTTTTTTTCGTACGTAATGCTCGTTACGAGTATGACTATCCAGCGCAGGTAAATATCACGGCCGTCATGCGACAATTAAAGAACTGGCCACCTCACTATCAAGAGAAGAAACTATCAACCGTCAGCTTTCTTGTCGTTCTTCAACCATCATGCAGTCATGAGGGTTTTTTGTCATAGGATTTTGACTCCTAAATTTCTAACTAATCTATATAAAATAGGCCAAGTAATTATATGTAATCTATAGACGTGCTTGAAATTGCGAAGAACAAAACACAGTCGCGTTCTATCATGATGAAAAATTCGATGACATTTTGAAGGAATCTCAATCATTATTTTCTCAGCCGAGCAGATTACCAGGTACTTACTTGCTACTTGATGGGAGACGACTTCTCCTGTTGCATCTACACCGAATGGATGATTCTTCTCCACTGAAACCGGTCCTGGGCCAATCGTCTCAAGTTTCCCTTGGACGTTAAGGGTCCTTAGGTCCTCTTCAACTGCAAATAGCCATCGTGTTCGTGGTCTGCTTCGGAGTCGACGTCCTATCCTCTACGGAATATTACATCCGTGCAAAGTGACCAACCCAACGCAGCCTACCTGGTTTTATCTGATTGACAATATCCATCTCTTTACACTGAAAATTTATTTTCGTAAATTAGCTTGAAGACACACTAAAAAAATAGCACAGGAAAAAAGTGTGCTGAGCCTTCCACCCCTTGCAGAAACCTATATCTTGTGACTTCGACTTCATTAGAAAGCAAGAAACGTCGTAATCGAGATGCTAGCAATTCAAATATCTGCTTAGATAAGCTCAAATCGTATCCTAAAACGGCATTTCAAAACAGCATTTTACAAGTTTATTAAGTCGAAATAAAACCTTTGATATGAGTAAAAGCAATTTGAGAAAACAAGGTTTCAAGGTCGTTGTAATCAAGTTGTGTAAATTATCATAAACCTGACTAAAATGTGAAACCTATTGGCACTTCTTAGTGTGATAGTAAAACCAAATTGATTACTACTGGCTTACATAAAACTTTAATAAAACTTAATAAGTGCAGTGGAAAAAAATGGAGATTTCATACTGCGTTGTCAACTTGCTTGCCAGCAAACCAGTGCTTTCATTCAATTTTTTTCTTACAAAATAAACTTTTCTAAGTTTGGCCACACCCGTTCCTTGCTTCACAGTATAATTGTTGTTAAAGGAACAGTAGATATTTTTAGCATAAATGATTAATAAAAAGTTAAGATAAAATGAAAATTTCACGGCTATACTGAACTTTAGATTCAATTAACACATTTGTTTTTGTTTTTATTTGCACTAGTAGATGTACTGGGATATTGCAAATTTCTACTGTTCCTTATAAAATAGTTGTGGGCAATAAAATGAGGAAAAATCTCACAAAATAAAGAATACTTACATTTTTTGTGGTAGGGTAAGACTTCAGCATGCTATCTTACCGCGCTGGCTACATTGCGTTTGTGGGACTGCCTCCTAAGGTATAACTGACGAGATACAGCGTTTCTTACTCAGCCGCTGTTTGAGCCGCACCTCCTTGGTGGACAGACCACGCACCTCCTCAATCTAGCTGACGTCAGAAGGACAACAGTGCCCAGGCTGCACTACCAGCTAAGTACGCAACCCTTAGCTGGCGGTCTTTGTCATCTGTTGACCCGTGGAAGCATGAGGTAGGAACTTGTGAGGACCAGAGCTATGTTGCGGGGACGCACGCTCCATCACGGTTGTCGACTCACCATTTTGCAGCCCAGTACTTATTCAAAAGGATGTAAGTCACAAAACGTAAACAAACGCGTTATTCAAGGCATGTTATTAAGAAATCATGTATTAGTATATGCCCATATTTGTTGAACTTTTTGATGGATTATTCCTGAAAGTTTTAATTAACTTTTAACAAAACGGTGTTAAATGCAGAAAAAATACGTCGTTTTGATAAGTTCGACGTATCTGTGTAAAATATGACAACTTGACGTAACATTTGGACGCATAAACATTGCCATGCGCAGAATGACGTATCCTTTTGACGCAAGTATCATGCCATCTATCAAACTGACTTATGAAAATTACGTATTATCTTTTTCTATTGCAGACCGTTGTAAGAAACATTTTTCTAAATGAAACTTGAATTTTCACTCCTAGAGTAATTTTTAAGCACAGTGATCTCATTTCTTTTACCAATATGTCATTCAGTAGAATTTAATTGGGATAAACATGTCCAGTTTTCAAATAGGAATAAAAATAAACTCAAAAAAGTTCAATGCAAATTTTCTCATTTTCGTCCATTTGAAAAAGTACTCCAGACTTTTCGAGAACCCGTATAAAATACGTACAGCTGTCAAATAAAGTTATAGTCTTTTTCGCATAGCAGTTAAAAGTGAATCCATAAAGAAACGATACGTTCCTTACGAAATCAGTTAAAAAAAAACAACAGCTCAATCGTAAATGAATCTCTGTCTAACAACGTATTCATTGATTCTTGTATAAATTCATGGTTTTACAAAAATGACTCCATGTTTGCCGTATTGATCAATTCTTTTTCGATTTTCGCCACGAAATTGTTCCAACAGATCCTACGTTAAACAAGTTCGCCCAAATTTGCTTAGTTGAACACAGCTGGGAATTTTTGGGTACTGGGATCTTCAAACACTTCGTCTCCTTCAGTCCTGTCCTGTGCCAAGGACAGATCCGGCCATCTCTTTACACTGAAAATTTATTTTCGTAGCTTGCACTTTTTGTATAAACATGGATTTTGTACATAGAACAAATGTCTCGTAAGTTGTATGAAACATTCATATTGCTTGTTACTGTTAAAATGCTATCATTACACCTTTTTGTATAATGCACAAAATGAATTTCATGAAGACCAGCAAATCGCTGTTTTTCTTTTATCGTGCTCACGCATGATACTGTTGTTTCTGGAGAGGGCGGGAATAATTTATTTATTCCAAAATAAGAATTAAAGCGCTGTTGGGAGTTATAACTTCATACTCATTAATCAACTATTTTCTCACGAGTCACCGTGGCCTAGTGAGATCAACCACTGATTCATGAATACAGGAATATTAAAAAAAAAACGCTGGACAACTTCACGGTGTTTGCTTTTTTTTTTTCTTTCAATAACATTTCGAGTCGATATAGTAGATTTTACAGTTAATTATGCAACCACCAGAGAGACGTTTCTTTTTCATTTGTGACAAAATATTCGTAGCTCTTTATATTATTTTCGTAAAATGCACAAATGTGCTTTCTGTGTTAAAGTACGTTCACACTACTGCTTATATTACGTGATATAGAGTATCTTGATATCAGCAACTGTACATCTAGTTTTCACTGGAAATAATGTACATGTCATTTGATATCAAGATACTCTATATCACGTAATATAGCTTGTAGTGTGAACGGGGTATTAACGAATATTTCGTGTTTTTGATAGTTGTGCGTGTTATATTAACTACGAAGGTATCTTCATAAAAACATATATACTAGATACAACTGGCCGAAAATTATTCGCAGCACCTTTCGTTCTAACACCCCGAATGCTTTCCGGTCGACTTACTTTACGTCCAGTTTTTATGGCCACACAAAGCGACTGGTAAGTCTAAAGTCTTATACAACGCAAATATTGTGTTCGTCTGCAAACTACGGGGCTTCAGCTGATTCCGGAGACCGTTGAACGATCTATTCGCAACTGCGAGATGCCTTTTTATCTCGCGGACAACGTTATTATTGCACGTCGCTAGGGTTCTAAGATACACAAATTCTTCCATTACTTTAAATTTGTCACCAGCCAACACCAATTCGCTACCCACATCACTATGGCCCACGTTGTCTACCGGCGATCATGCACTTCGTCTTGCTGGTATAAATTGTGAGACCAATTCTTGCTGTCTCCCTTTTAAAGGGTGCGAATGCCTCTTCCACGGCTTGACGGTCAATTCCGATGATATCGTTGTCGCTTGCGAAACCTAGGAGCATGTGCAATTTTGTGACGATGTTGCCGCTTCTTTGCACGCCAGCTCTCCTAATAGCTCCTTCGAGAGCAATGTTGAACAAGTTCAAAAGCGCATCTCTCTGTTTCAATCCTTCTAAAGGTCGATATCGTGTTCGAAAGAAATTTATTTTTCTATCCCAAACCCATGTTAAATTCCGTTTACTGATTCGAAAAGAAATTTCTGCAACAGCATCCACCTGAAAAGAACGAAAAAAAATTGGAATTTGTAAAGTGTACACGCAAACTAATGGGAGCTGTCACTTTCAGTTTCGGAAAAATGCTCCGCTCGATTCTTCTATAAGTGAAGATGACATTTTGTTCCATGCAGCTCAATTGTCAAACCTCTCTCAATTGTAAGTCTTTCTACCTTTTAAGTCGATACTGGCCTTAAGGTAACGAAATATGTCGAAATCTCATCCGCATACTGTACACTTGTTTTGGATCCAGTAGCACGAATCAGTCTAATTAGTTTCGTCGGGAAACTCCTGGTTGAACCATGTTTGATCACTATCTTCGTCGTACGCCGCCTTGAAATCAATAAACAGATGATAGGTCTTTTTCTTGTAAGTTGTACTTCCGGAATTTATCAAGGATTTGTCGCAGGGTAACCATTTGATCCGTCGTTGATCGGCCCTTTCGAAAACCAGAAACAGAATACGTGATATTGATGATCATCAGGTATATTTCCTGGGACCATCACATTTACACAAAAACACATGCATTTTGTTCATCCTTGTTGCAATCTGATTCTCCAATTAAAGGGTGTCCACGATGAAATTGCCACACTATGAAATTGCACTAACTTTTTAACCGTTAGGTAGAATTTAATGAAAATTTGGGTGGATTTAGTTCATAGTGCATTATTTACATCCTGCAAGTTTTAAAGTCCTGTGATCAAAACTCGCGGAAATGGAGTCGAAAGAACAGCTCGTGCGTGATAAAATCTTGCGCATTCATCACGAGAACAAGGATCTCTCGCATCGTTCCATCGCTTAAACGTTGGGAATCGCGAATTCCACGGTGTCGCGAGTGATTAAGCGGTTCGAGGAACGGTTGACCACCGATCGCAAGCCCAGAAGTGAAGGAAAAAGTATTCCGTACAACACCAAAAATCACAACCGCGTAGTTGGGGCCTTCAACCGAAATCCGGAACGCCTCCGTTCGGGATGTGGCTAAGAAGCTGCACCTAGCCGAAGTTTTGTCCAGAAGGCCAAAACCAAGGCTGGGCTTCGAACGTTCAAGGTACAAAAGGCCCCTAATCGCGACGAGAAGCAGAACAAGTCCGCCAAAACCCGTGCCAGGAAGTTGCTCAGCATGCGACAAAGTTGTCCATCATGCACGTGCGGTGAAGCGGAAGATGCACCTTTTCGTGCACCCAGGGCACGAGTGAACGGATCAGTTGTACATATAAAGAGTGCCTCCAGAAGCGGCTGCTTCCTCTCCTCAAGGCCCACAACGTCCCAACAATCTTCTGGCCGGATTTGGCCTCATACCACTACTCCAAGGACGTGCTGAAGTGGTATGCGGACAATAAGGTCAATTTCGTGCCGAAAATGTTCAACCCTCCCAACACTCCGGAGCTTCGCCCCATCGAGAAGTACTGGGCGATTATGAAGCAGCACCTTCTTAAACGACCTATGGTAGTGAAGACAGTCGAGGAACTGAAGAAAGTATGGGTTTACATGCAAAAAACGGTTGATTCACAGGTTGTGCAGAATCTTATGGCCGGGGTTAAGGCCAAGGTGCGGGCATTTGCGTATGTACTGTAAATAAAATACGAGTAAAATGGTAAAATGAAGTTTAATAGTTATTTCTCAATCCCTGAAAATTTGATGGCAATCGGATGAAAACTCGAATTTTGCGAATCAATTTTGTGTGTGGCAATTTCATCGTGGACACCCTTTATGTCGGTTGTCGATGATCAGCTCGATCAACAAAGCCATTGGCTCGTATGGATCTTCCACGATCACGACAACAAGAATAGAGGATTTGACGTTTCCTTGATTTAGCATACCCGTCTTTAAGCTCAACTCGCTACTGTCGTTTTATAGATGCCATTCACCTGGGTTAAACATTGTTTAGCACCCCGATGACTCCAGCTGGTATTTTATGAAAAATTCGGAATAGTTCCAGGTGGTGAGTCTATCCTATTCCGACGAAGAGTTTGCCGGTAGAGATCTTCTGGGACCGATGCTATCCAGGCAGGTGCCGAAGTCGGTCCCGCGATTCCAGAAGAGCGACTTCCGGTTCAAAGGCCCTAGCCTACTCCGACGACAGAAGTTCTCCCGAAACCGTTAATTCGTTGCTGGTGAATGTTCACGTCATTGGCCAAGCAGATAAATTGACTGGATCTGTTGAGAATCGTGCCCCGCATGTTTAATACCGCATGTCTCACAACACCTTGAAGACCAATGTTGACCAGCAGGCATGAGATTTCACCACCTTGATGGAGTCACCTTCGATATTCGAATCAACCCGATATGCCCACACAGCGCTGGGTTCCATTTATCGTAGCCTTGATTAGTCTGGTAAGCTTTCCTGGAAAGCCGTTGTCGTCCATGATCTTCCATAGCTCTTTTCGGATTACTGTATCGCATGCGGCTTTGAAATCGATGAATCGATGATTCGTAGTAACTCTATATTCACAGCTCAGGTTGATGGTATGACCATCCCGACATGTACCGATCGGGGATTCTTTTCAGCACATTCTTGCAGCACTACTATTTCGAACTTGCAGTTCTTCAGTTCATCCGAATACTGGCGAGTACTTCCAAGAAAATTTAGATCAACAACTCCATTCCCGAGTTTGCAGTCGTTAGTCTCTATCCGTAGCCTAGGTCCTTGTCGATTGTTCCGACTCGAATCTCTTCCTTGTGTATTACTGTGTTGCTATACTTTTTTTTATCGGTGTCGGTTCTCAGGACCTACAACCAACCCCACTATCTCGCAGGGCCATCGTGATGCTGCTGTTTAGTAGTTTCACCAAAACTTTCAAATTTTGTGTTTAGAGTCCTGGGGGCACTAACAAAACGGTAGCTCAGCCGCTCGTAACATCGAGAACAGACGCTGCTTTGAGCCGTCCCTAACCTGGAAACAGACGCTCGATTGTAGTTCATTTAGCGTTACGCAGTCTTGGGGGGGGAACTGCCTTACAGGCCTAATTGTGATATATAATCTCTTCGATAATGACATCATTATGATTTATACTACAGAGATTTTCTTGCAAACATTTTTGTTTAGATAAACTATTTTGAAAATATCCCTGCCCTTCAAAGGGGTATGTGCGTTCTATCGGTTGCGGCATATATCATGTGTGAATAAACTGCCACATCAATGTTCAAAAGTGCCTGAACCAAATGGACAACTTATAATGATCACTTGAAGATGCGATGGGGGATCATTGCCCAGGTATTCTCGAATGCAGCACGTAGTAAAATGTTTCTTGTTCTCCATAAATAAACGTGATGGCATGAAGTAAACGAGTGGAAACTGTGGAACTGAAGTAAACGAGTGGAGTGCATCCTTTGAACCATTCTCAACGGCCGTTGTGAGAATATCACCATGAAAATCTCACATGCCCATAACATGTTACCAATACTAATGCTTCTCTCCTTTCTCCTGTTCTCTTCCCAATCCCGCGTGCGGTATCATATGACACATTGTGAGTATCAACACTACTAAGGTCCGATCTACAACAGCTTAAATACCGCGACGACAACCTGGACCCCACATGAGAAGGTGGTTGAAGCAATAAATAGGGAGCGGTATGTTACCTTTACTGATTTTACTTTGAGCCAAATTATCCAACACAAGCTGCATGGTAAGATGATTTCAAAATCAAGGTATGAAAATCATATAAATTTCTCTGGCTTATTCATACATTTATATAACACCATATGTTGGAATGAAGGGAGGGACCATCAAAGCACCCGATTGAAGCGATTTGGATAGGAAGAGTGCGACTGCCAACTTACTGTAATTAACATTTCGTGAATAAAGGGCGGGCGCTTCCCTCCATCTAGTGGGAATTTTTACTATACGAGGGCTCGATTTTGGAGTGGTTTCAGCGAACTTGTTTCTGGAAGGAGATTCTTTCTATAACCGACCTCCCGGCCAAGCGCACGCAGCGAAGTAGTCACTTTTCCCTTGGTCTTCCTCTTCAGCATCCTTTGGAGCTTTTTATCGCTCAGGGCCGGCGGCTGTCCGGAACCGCTCATTCTTTTGATGCTCTGATTGTTGTCTAATAGTACCAAGATGTTGTAGATGCCGGAACGGGCGTATCTGGCGTCCACAAAGTGCCTCACGATGTCCATTTTCGACGCGGTGGGGTGCCGTTCTTAGAATGCGCACAATTCTGAACGGAGTTGCTTCACTGTTGTTGCCATCACGGTTAGAGTTCGACTAATAGAGCTGTCAACTTTTGTCTGCTGACTCATGCGTTACTATGATTGATGCTGCATGGGTAGTTTCGTCAGTGCAGGTGAACCCATGAAAAATCGGCAATTTTTGTTCCATTTCCGAGGCACGTGTAACCAGTGACTCATACACGTGCATTTATTTGAGCGTTTCAGAAAAACCTCTACAATTCACGATGGGCAAGATTTGATTGTAAAAATTAAAATATTTTGCTTGTGGAATGTTTCGCTACGTTTTCAATTTTTGTGTGTAGCTTCATCAGAAAAGTTTAATTTCAGTTGTCCTATAACTTCTAGTTATCTCTTTCAAGAAAAAGATGTTTTTTTCGCTCAACGATAATACGACAAAAACTGATTGCAAAATATTTTGTAAACAAGTCTTCTTTTTGCTTTTAAAAAAACAACAGACGCAAAATCATTAAATTCATCAAATTAACACCTCCTAGCACTTTGCACTGATTTCACCATGACATCCAGTTTAAATACGGCTCTTTTGGGCACTTTAAAAATAGCACATTCTAACTACCGGAGCCAAGACTAAAACATGTCGATTTTTATTTATTTTAATGATGCTTTCCGAAGACTACGAATGAAAACCATCTGCTTCCTCAGTTGCCCTTGAACTCACCGAGAGCTCAATGCTTTTGTCAATGTGTATGCACTCCGGGCTGAACTGTAACAAAAACAGGATCCGAAAATAAACTGCTGCATCAAAACACCTGTTTGCTTCTGAAAATAATCTGCCACTATAGAATGTGAATTGTGCTTGGCGATATTTTTTTTTTTGGAGTCGCTCTGCAACTGCGACACATTAATCTTGTTTTCATTTCGAGTTCGTTTCCGGCGAAATGTGAGTAACAGAGCTAGGAGAAAAACGAATAATATACATTCGCATACCACTGGAAATCAAAGATTTTCCTATGGTTGCTTTGGTGCTATACATATATTTGAACGGTATGTTTTTATGTCCATCTTTGTTTTTTGTCAGACAAGAGAAATTGAATAAACACGACTTGAATGCCTAACCCTAAAATTTATTGCATGTTCAATATAAACAATGCATGGTTACAATGCGTTCATGCGTTTTTCATACTTGTGAAATGTAACCGTTTGACGTTTTGACGAAACATGTCTGTACTCTTTCTTATGGACTGTAAAATGTGGAAAAAAAACGATAAACTTTTCCCAACTTATTTATCACAACCTCTTTAGGTAGCGAAATTTTCCCTTAAAATTTCTTATAGCTTTGCACTTTAGAGCTTAACAGTTCAAACATTCTGTACCTATCCTGCAAAGGTAAAAAAAATGTGTATAAACTCTGAACTATGCTTAACGTTAATAGGATGCTGTGATTTTCAATGACAATGCCAATCGTTTCTGGTTTTTCATGGCCTTTTTTATGCTAACGAAGTGTCAGCAGGTTGACTTTTGAAATTGACAGCCTGAGTTAAGCTTACGTTGTCTAATGTCAGCATTCGCCAGCATTTCGATGCCTGAAGTAACGTTTATTGGTAAATAGTGGTTATCTGGTTTTTAGAATAAATCACAGTTAACTCCAAATATGTTATTTTACAAGATTCAATTTCTTTTCCAAAATTTTATCACCTTCACCCAAAACTCCCTACTCACAGTGCAGTGTAAAAAACGCGCCCACGGGGTACACCAGAGCAACTTGCCTCAGCTGTTGTCAGTGTAAATTTATTCAATCTGACCCTGCTACTTTCGTTCGTCGAATCAGTTGCCATGGAAAAATGAAATATGTTTTCGCAGTCTCTAGCGGGAAGTCATCAAGTTGAGCACGTGTTTGACATCGTTTCGTGCCAAATTCACTTGCAGTGGTTTCGAAGGAAATGCTAATGTAACAGAAAATATTTTTTTAAATAGCATGCGAAAACTGCAGTGTGCTATGATGTGTCAAAAAACTTGGTTTCCTTTTTCCCTGTCAGGTTTTTTTAGCTGCAGCGTCCAATAAATGGATGAATGAATTCAATTCAATAAAAAAAAGTAGGTTTTATCGAACGGCTAGATTAAAAAGAAGTGATTTTTTTGCTGTTTTTTTTGCACATGAGCTCCTCGTGCTCAGTTAATTGTTGACCTTTTTTTTTAAGTATTAACCCTGCGTAACGGATCCTCGTGTAACTAATAATATCAAAAGAGCCTTCCCGGTATTTCATGGAAATCTTCTCGCACTGGCTTCTTCTAGTCTTGCACGAGGAACACAACCCCTCTTCGCCAAAATGAATTTTAATTAATTGAGGGCAATTTTTTATCAACATTTCTAGAGTACTTTTTCAAACAGACGTATCTGATTTTGTAAACAAAGAGGGGAAGTAAAATTCAAACGTTAAATTCGTGAAACCCTTAGCACTTTCATGCAAACTAGGGCCACCAAGACAAGGAATTACAGTTCCCTAACATGATGGTAATGCTACTTTCCGTGAGGGTGTTGATTGTTTTGAGAAATTAACGTTTGAAATTTACTTCCCCTCTTTGTTTACAAAAACACATACGTCTGTTTGAAAAAGTACTCGAGATTTGTTAAATTCTAGTGACTTTTTTCATTAGGGCGAATCTAAAATTGAGAGACTCTCTTTGATTACTTTTTCTTTCATTCATATTCCAATCACCTTTACGTTTTTAATTCTACTATTTGAAGAGTATCCCGAGCAAAGGATTATATCAAATCGATAAAAAATTCTTATACCAGGTCGTCAATGTTTGATCACTGAATATGGTAGAATTGAGACGGAATAAACAACCAAAATAACAAAATGAATAACAAAAAAAAAATATGTTGAATATCACAATAAAGGGTGTTTCGATCTAAATTTGGCCGACTTAAACTTGATGCATGTCCTTTCATCGTGCATCAAAAATTGTTGCACACTTCTTATTTTGTGTGCGTCACTTTTGTGATTTAGCACTTCAGTTATCAAAATGTCGCGTGCATGGCGAAAATCCAAACTACTCTCACGCCAAGTTGGCGAAATTGTTGAATCTGGCTAAATCAACTGTTACCAACGTATTAAAAGTTTTCGGTGAACGCTGGTCGACAGCCAGGAAAGCCGAATTGGGGGAAAATTGAAAGCCGGAGGCCACAGCGACGACAAAAAGAGATGTCCGCTGTTTCGAACGGAAACCCAACCTATCCGTCCGAGATGTCGTAAAGAAGCTGAGAGTGGCGCCTTCAGCCGTGGATAGAGCTAAAACGAGTTGGACTGTCGACTTATAAAAAAGTGGTGACTCCAAATCGCGACGATAAACAAAACAGGTCGGCCAAAGCACGATCGCGAAAATTGTACACAACGATGCTGACGAAGTTTGATTGCATGGTACAAGACGATGAATCTTACGTCAAGGCAGACTTTAAACAGCTTCCTGGACAGGAATTTTATACGGCAACCGGGCGGGGAAAGGTGGCAGATATTTTCAAGCACATTAAACTGTCAAAGTTCGCGAAGAAATATCTGGTGTGGCTGGCCATCTATACCTGTGGCTTGAAGAGAATCGTTTACGTTGCGAACGGAACCGTCTACCAGGAAATTTATCTGAGCGAGTGCCTACAAAAACTTCTACTGCCTTTCCTGAAGCGACACAATTGTTCCGTTCGATTTTGGCCGAATTTTGCATCTTGCCATGAGCATGAGCATGATTGACTGCTTGCGGTTGCTACTCTGTTATTGCCAGATCGGCTGTTATTACACAGAGAACCAGCAGATGATGTTTGGGACTAACAGTCATCCTCAATGTATAAAAACTGGCGATCTAGCACTAAAAAAAGCAATACCGGCCGCATCCATGCAGGTCAAATAAGGATAAGGTAGGAGTATGTTGACATGATACTCGCTTTGATGGAAGCCGAGAACACCTCTGCACTTCCACGAGAACTCACTGGGATGTTGGATATATGGGGTAGGGTTGGCAGCATGGTTCGTTTTGGTAAACGCTGAACGCTGGGTTATCATTTTGATAACCATAAGATTTTAGACGTTGTTTCCGGTTTATTCTCCAGACCAGAGATGTACAGTATACTTATTTAAAATTTTGATTCCGATTTAAACCAACAGAAAATATGAATGCTATTGGGGTCAGCTACAAGTGTGCGTGGTTCACAGTACTGGAATATAAAAATGTCACGAAATAAAGCTACTAGTTTAAGAATGACAAGCGTAAAAAGAAAAATTAAGAAAGAAGAAATTAAAGTTGACATCAAGTTTAGTGAATTCGTGTATAACTTGTGACGTGCAAACGAAACCTAAAGTAGATGGAACAGGAAAGACGAAAATATATTTAACGCGATGTAACTTATATCGGGTTACCAAACGTTCACCCGTTGAAAGTCCGGCAAAAAAAAAACACCGAACACTGAAAAAAAAAATCTAGATGTGTGTGTACAATCTAACACTCATTGGCCGGCAATGGTATTAGAAATCTGTTTACAACAATCCCTCAAGTGATCATTGGAAGCAGCTTTAATCCGAGAGCTAGAAAATGATAGCTCTACTGCTGATCCAGCAACCCGTATCAGAATGTCTGGAGAGTCACGCCCATTCCGAGGTTTTTTCACATTCAATAAACCCCGCATTTAAACATTACCGATATCATTTGCATAAGGGCACTGCAACACACTTCCAGATTTGGAAATGTTAAATTTTTAAACCAGGCACGTATTTGGTATTATTAAAAAATAAGGTTATTGTTGTATAGTTATAGTCAGATACATCTCACCCATGGCCGCTTCCTTAATTACACTCGCTTGTGCATTCGTAAACATGAAAGTTGATTTGTAATTAGCTTCATGCACTCGTGACAAAATAAGCGCAAAAATTGACGTTGCCGAACCGCCCGTTAGATATGCAACCTACACAACTACGTGGTGAACGCATCTAAAATTATGTGGCAGCCTTTCACGCACGCATACGCATTGTCTTCGTTTGCTGCTTCTGACAAGCAAATGACCGTTTTCTACATGCACTGGTCTTCTTTTTTTCACTCCACACTGCCAATATCAAATCCCCGCTATAATGCGACTCTATAACGAACCTCAAATAAATTATCGATTCACTCGCGACAAAGCGGACAAACACTCAAACTTAATCATTTATGTCCGGATGTCACAATTTTACCACTAATAAACATAGGCATAGCCAGTATTTCAAATAGGGTGGGGCAAGATATATTTTTTAGAGAGAGAGAGAGAGAGAGAGAGAGAGAGAGAGAGAGAGAGAGAGAGAGAATGAGAGAGAGAGAATTACACCGTCTTCAACCAGCGGTAGCACACACTGAACGCATAACATTATACAACGGACAACACAACGCTCGGTGGACCAGTAGAGTAGGGACATTTTCAAGTTCCACCGGCTAGAGTAAGAATCGAGCCCTCATTTTGTGACAATCCACTTTAACGACGAGTGGATTATCTTATCCACGCTAAGTACATTACAATACCCGTCAAATTTTGGCTACAAGATTCAACAATCTAGACTTGTTCTGGAATTAAGAAAAGCATTTTAAAAACCTTAGGTTTTCCACAGCGGGTACTGTCATGTGTCGAAATATTCACTTTACAGTCGTGTTGGATTTTTGTATAGGATAACCACCGAGTTTGTTCACAGTTTGTACTGAAAATGTACTTTTCCTCCACGACCCTCTCACCCACACTGAAAATTAAATTTTGATTCTATTACGAAATCGAAGGATAGAGGTGGGTTATATCAGTGATATAACCGCAAGATGCTTGGAGGAACGCGTTCGTGTATAGTAATAATGGTATAATTCAAATAATAAATGCAAACCATAACACATATGATTGATAATTATTGAACAAGGTAATTTAAGTAATTGGGTACATATGAAGTTGTATAATCCATCAACTTTTAAAATCCAACTCTTTTGCAATTATTATGATATTTTAGAGTCAATTTATAGTCCTGAAAAGAACGGTAATAATATAATGCTTTTGAAAAAAATTCCAGGGTTTTTTTTTCATTAGGGCGAATCTAGCATTGATATTCCAATCACATTTATGTTTTCCATCCTACTATTTGTAATGTATGCAATCCATCACTGTTGTGTTTCGATCTGTACTAAAGGACCCCTCGAATGTTTTATAACGGCTCTGTAATAAATGAAAGTGAGCGAGACCGGAGAGAATCTCTCAATGTTAGATTCGCCTTAATGAAAAAAAACCCCGAGAATTCATCCGTTAAATATCCGGCAGTGCGTTGTCTCTCATACCACAACCAGACGGATTGTGGCGGGAGAGCAAAGCCTCGCTTGAACCGGCAGCGTTAAGCTGCTTGCGAACACTGAACCAATTTTCGTTCGCCCGCAACTATATCCTAGCGTTGTAGCATAGCCAAGAAAGAAGGGAGTCACGAAAATGCAGAACGAAGCAAATTTATACTAGGGGACGGGCCACAATTGAAAAACCGGCAACAAAGCAAAGTTATTTTGAAGAAGAAGAAGACATTTGCTACCCGTTTCCTACGACCGTGTTAGGGAAAGCAATTTTTTTATCCTGTTGATATGCAAATTTGTATGGCAGCAAAAGTAGGTCATTTTGAATTGAAAAATTGAACTCCTTATACTAATGGAACTTCTTTCATATTTCAATGCGAAAAATTGGTGAGTTTTTCTAATCAAATGGCGTATGCATGAAGTCATTCTGTTTAGTCAAACGAGAGGTATAAGCGTTCAAAAACCTTTCACTTTAGCGTAACATTCTCATTTTTAAATTTTTTGAAATGACACCCGGTACAGAAAAGAGAAACGTAGTCCTACAATAAAAAATAATAAGTGATTCCAGTACACCCGAGGAGCAATACCAACATGTACCAACATGAGTACGATTGAAGAGAAGTAGCAATTGATTGATCTTCATGAAAATCATTCCGTGCACTGTACAAAGAGGTGTAATGATAGCATTTCACCAGATGACGTAAATTTGACAGAAAACCTATGGGAAAACTGTCAAATTCACGCAAACGCATCCGCAACGTATCAATTGTGGGCCAGCCATAAGAATGTTTCATATAATTTACGAGATATTTGTTCTATGTACAAAATCTATGTATACGAAACGAGTGAAAGCTAATTTGCGAACAGATTTTAAGTGTATATATTGACAAAGCAACACCCCAAAAACACCGTTTTTCTCCCATAGAAACAGAAAAAGATCTTTGAGGTAGCTCATCGAATCTTCCGGTCCACCTCTAAGCATCTTACTATAAGGTACTAGGTGGGTCTTCACAGATTGCCTGTCAAGATGCAAAATTTGTATGACGTCTTTATTGAGTTATCTCAAATAATATTAACCCATCCAATGTATCATAAAACATAGTGATTGATTGAGCGGATTGGAGATAATGATATCATTGAGTATAGGATCAAGTCTCCTCCGGTTGATGCTATGCCAATGAGCCTATACATAAATCGAAGCATAAAGTTGCCAGAAGGCACGAAATGCATCTACACACTCTTACTTTTACCAAATCCCTAAATCGCAATTTTAAATGGATTCGCATAGATTGTTATTAAGAAGCTCCTATAGGATTGGTACGGTTGTAAAAATTGAAAGTTTATAAAAAAAGTTTGTTTTGAGCATCGGCTGTGAAAGGTTGTGTCGATGCCTTTTTACGCACTATTCTGTTATATGGCGCGTTTCGTATTGTTTCGGTTACCTATAATTCGGCGATGTGAGTAATCGAGTGAGCACAGAAAAATAAGCAACAAAAATGCTTATTGGTGATCCATAATATTGGTTTGCCATGCTCGCCTTACCACCATATCCTGGAGAAAATAAACCACTATCCCATTTTGTGTTTGGCTCCAAGAACACTATTTGTATGAATAGGTTCATATCAGAAATAGGTATAGGATATAACCGCAAGTTTAACGTACGATCGCGTTGGTGTATCCCGTTTTATGAAATTTCCTTCCCTTAATTGACCTGCATTCAGGCGAGGCAGGCGCTTGCTATTGAATTAGTTTGAGATCGCCAGCTTTTACACATTGAGAATGTATGCTAGCCCTAAGCATCATCTGGTGGTTCTCTGTGTAATAACAGCTCATCTTGCAACAACGGAGTTGCAGCCTCCGGTGGTCAATCATGTTTATAATCTTACTCATGCTCATAGCAACGGACAAAACCTTCGAATAGGATAAACAACTGCTATCTCTGAACCTGGGAAATGAATCGTTTCGTCCCGCCCGTAGAATATCATATGTTAGAAAAATTTCATATGTTAGAAAATTTTTAGAAGATTGAGGTGGCAGTCTTGAACTTTGTTTTCAAAACAGTGGTATTCTCTTATCTACAACTAAAAAAAAGCAGTACAGAAAAAAAACATTTAAGCTAATCAAACATTAATCTAAGATTCAAAATGCTCAAAATGTCTCGAAACGGTACATTGAGTTGTTTACCTCGAGCCTGAATCTCGAAGCTCTGATATGACTCCATGATGCTCAGCACAAAACCAAATTTCGTGATCTGCGTCTTTTTGGTAGCCTTGTCCACATTCACACATACTGCTGCCCCCCCATCGAACAAATGTGCGTCCAAAGAATTATGATCACCCATGAAGCGATGCATCATACGAATGAAATTTCAACCCTCATCCAATCCCTTGCTGCAACATTTCTTCGACACCTCGAGGAAAGCCTCGAATTTTGACGGAAACGAGTCGCATATGACTCAATTTTAAACTAAAGCGTTTAGTCGTGAAGGTAGACCAATAAACCACTATACTGTTGAATTCGCTCCAGGAAATACAAAAGTTCAGTGGGGACGCATGGTTTCGCAAAAGATTGAAAAGAAAAAGTTGCAGTTGTGTAGAAAACCTACGTTCTCCAATTTGCTGGAAACACGAAAGTCACAAACACCCCTATCAAAAATCGCTTGAACTGATGATGTGAAAATACAGTGAAAGAATTTTGTGTGTCCATGACGAACAATGCCTTCTACCTTGCTAACGTCATGTAGCTTTTAAGGTTTTCTTAAAACATATCAGTAACCTGATATTTCACGTACACGGGCGTGGAAGAGTCTACACTATAAGAACCCATCGACGACTCAAACAGTCATGTAATCGCACAATCAATAGCGTAACATATGCTTCGGATTGCTCGACAATAAACTGGCAATCACAAATAAACTACAATGTACCTTGGTTACACTGTTGTAATGTGTCGATACGGAAAGTGCTAATAAAAATGTCGTTCCGTTACAGAGAAAATCTTTGGCACATTGGCACTGAATTTAGCGCGCTTGGAATGTTGCACTGCACAATTTATCAGCCTTGAAAATGTTAGGAAAAATATTTTCATAGTTTATTATTTTTATTGCTGGTCTGTTGATATTATTCTTTAGTACCACTTGCTACACCAGATTTACTGAATATCGGCAGGTATATTTATCCTTCCCGGCTTGTTTATGCTTGTACGCTAGCTCAGTTCATCGTTTTTGTTTGTTGGAGGGCAATATTAAAATGTACGTGAGTGTTTTAATTTTAGAAACGTTGCAACATTAACAGACGAGATGGTGACAAGAGAGCTGCTATATTGGTTACAGCCTTGTCTCATTGATCGAATACGTTTTCAACGGGACATTTACGAGAGTGCGTGCCGTGGTGCGAAAATTTTCCTGACATTGTCATCGCCAGAAACGGTAAGCACGTGAATTGTGACACAGAGATAAATTTCAATTTTCACATCGTTCAGGTGATTTAACGATTTTGTCGCTGCCGTGATGTAAGCAAGAACATATTTTTCGTGCGATGAAATTAGTTTGACAATTTATGTTATTCAAAGAACCTGCGACGTTATTTTAAGTATTTGTGTTAATGTGCTAATTAGTGGTGATTTACGATGTGTACCATTATGAAGACTTATTGTCTAAACTTTTTTTTTCTTTTTAGAAATAGTTTTAGATTCACATGTTCCTGCTAATATTTGACATGAAGCTTACCTAACCTGAAAACTCATTGTCGATGTATCCAGCAGGCTACAAGTATTCGCTGCTGCAAAGCAAAGCGTTCATAAACTCGTCCTGGACGCACTTGTTCGAACAGTGTTATTAGTGTCAAAGGTTGTCATGGTACGCATTCTTTACATAAAAAAAAAATCTAACATGCAGTAAGCTGTGAGGAAATGCAATCACTGTGATGTCATAATGGTTAAACCAGTTACTGTTTGCATACAATTCTGGCAATATGCTGTTGAACAGTAGTTTTCCACAAACAAACTTTTTCTAACGGGAAAAGAGAGATTTTGGTTAACGTATGCATTTAAAAATAGGTTTTTTTCGGATGGTGATAAAAAAAAGCTAAGACAGATAATTGCTTTTGATAAATTTACAATGGAAGGTAATTATTTAAGTAAACTTGCGAGCGGCCTTCCGGCAGTTAACATGCGCGTAGGCATGTTTTTGAGTTCTTTTTTCGTTTTATTTTTCAATTCCTCCTCAGTTTTCGCGATAAAATTGTTGGAGTAGATCTTACGCTTCAGGTTGGTCCAGAAATTCTCGATGGGACGCAGCTGGGGGACGTTGGGCGGGTTCGCCGACTTGGGTACCACATCGATATTCAGTCGCTCCATCTCCTCCAACGATCGCTTTTAGTAGTGGGGCGATGCCAGATCCGGCCAGAACACCACGTCTTCACCCTCAGAAATTTCCCCGTTCACGGCCGGAGCCGAAAGAAGAGCGGCTTTGACATCCCTTTCTCGCTGATTGTCAGCCACAGCAGCACCTTCTTGGGGAACTTGGTGTGTGAAATGAACTTCACCTCGGACCTCACTTCCTTCGTGAGGGAAGTAAAATACGAAGTGCTCTGCCAGTCGTTGCCATCCAGGGTGAGATAGGTCTCGTCGTTCATCACCACCGCCACGTCGCGATTCACCGGGAAAATCGAGTTGACCATCTTATTCATTCGCTGCCGCTGCGTCATTGCCTGCAGCTCCAAAACCAGTGGACGCGACTTCCACTTCCTGATGCGTATGTTCATGTTTGCCAGGAACTTTTTCACTGTTTGGCCGGTTGAACCGACCTCCCGGCCAAGCGCACGCAGCGATGTAGTTACTTTTCCCTCGGTCTTCCTCTTCAGCATCCTTTGGAGCTTCTTGTCGCTCAGGGTCGTCGTTCGTCAGGAACCGGGCTTTATTTCGATGCTTTGATTGTAGTCTAATATTGCCAAGATGTTGTAGATGCCGGAACGGGCGTATTCGGCGTCCACAAAGTGACGTACGATGTCCGTTTTTGACAAGGCGGGGTGCCGTTCTTTGAACGCGCACACTTCTGAACGGAGTTGCTTCATTGTTTTTGCCATTACGGCTAGAGTTCGACTGATAGAGCTGTCAAATTTTGTCGGCTGAATCATGGGTTACTATGATTGATGCTGCATGGTTAGTTTCGTCAGAGCGGGTGTACGCAAACCCCTGAAAAATCGGCAGTTTTGTCCAGTTTTTGTATTTTATGGCAATATATATTCATACAACTGACTGTAGCATACTTTAAAGTACACCAGGTGCTGGTGTCAACATGTGTGAGCTGAGACTTCAGCAGTTTTATTCCTTTAGCACTAACTACACTGCTTCCTGGGCCTAAATATACGTCATTATTTGTTAAAAGTAATCTGTGTCTTACTAATCTATACAATATGTCAAAAAAGTTTCCCCATCCAATATAATCGCATTTTAGTTTGCGTTTTTAGTACAAATGTTTGGCCTATGCTTAATCTTTTGTTATTATCTATTAATTGCTTGACGTTTTACGCTAGCATTCTCTTGTTTGTGTGACACTAGATAGGAATTTATATTAATACACTACACAATTGAAAAAAAAACAACCATAATTTACCTAATTGAAATTCAGCGTGTATGTTCAACAAGTTGTCATTTTATCAATTATTAACAGTATTAGATACTGTTCCAATACCGTTCTAGATGATAAATTAATTGAATAATTTACAGTTAACGTTAAAAATGCCAAAAACTAGTGTATAACTCCCGGAATGGATCTACTTTTTTGACATAGGGGGAGGGGGAAGTTTTCATAGTAGCAACGGTACATTTAAATCGCCAATAGGCAAAAAAAACCAACAAAAATGAAGAATAAGAAATGTTTGTTTTCATTTTGGTCGGTCGACAAGTTGTGTTTTTGCTAACTTTAAAATCATTATTTCCGGAGAATTTGGGCTGTAGAAATTACGCGTTTGCATCTAAAGTGGCTTTGGGTAAGTGTTTTACAAAATCCATACATCATACCTGCATAAATATGTTGAACTCGTGAAAAAACATACAATTTATGTTGGAGCCTCTGTCCCCCATTACCGGACAGCAAGCTGTCACTCAATACCGGACAATGAAAAGTTTGTTTATTTTATCGAACTCATTATGGATTTTGTTTATAGGTGAAAATATGGACAAAAAAAGCTGTCGTGGTCGATGGAGCGCATTATTGCTGCTACCAACAAGGTTTTGGCAAAGGAAATGACCATTTGGGACGTGGCGATTGCATACGGTATCCCCAAAAGCACTCTTCATGACAAGACAACAAGCATCAAATCAGGCAAAGAAACAAAAAAATGTGACAATCCTCTTTTGTATGAATGCCACAGGAGTTTACACGCCACCAGGATGAATGAACGACTTATGTTCAAAGCTCCCTTGGACAGTGCAATCAAAGCCGAGTGTGAGCAATGCCATTCTGACTGATCTTACCGTTCAATCATCTACGAGTGGCGCTGCCAAAATGGTCGAAGCATTGCAAATGCTGTCCCCAACACCTGATGCTGCAGAACGTCGATCCAATGCCAGAAAGAGGAAGTCCCAGAAGAGCGGCTTCAAATAAGGTTAAGGTTTCGGTGAAAATGGAAGTCGAAGAAAAAAAAAACATCGTTCTTACCAAGGATTTGGAGCCGACCATCAAGAAGACAACAAAACGTGGTCGACCGAAAGGAACCAAGCAATCGAAAACCACCGTAGTGAAAGCACGAGAAACAAAGAAGCGTGAAGCAAAGTTAATATTTCACACATTTACATCATGCACCAATACAGCAGCAAAACATTCGGTCGTTTGAGTGTTTTTTTTTTTTGTAAAAATATGAACCATGAATTCGATTACTTTTATCTACGCGCTTTTGAAACGATTTCTCGGCCCTTGTTGTTAGAATCAATCAAGCTTTGGATTTTCAGGTTCTGACTACAGATGGTTCGAAAGCTATTTGTCTGACAGAACTCAACAGACTGCTTTAAATGATTCTGTTTCGAGCCCTACGGAGAACAGGCTTGGCGTACCACAAGGGAGTGTATTAGGGCCTTTATTTTATATTTTAATAACATGCCACGAGTCTTGCGATTTTGTGATATTAATCATTTGGCTGGTGATACCGTGTTATTCGTTGCAGTTAAATGTCTTGATGAGGCAGATTTGAACGCAGATTTTAGTTCTCTAAGTAGATGGTTGAAGTATAAACAGATAGAGCATTCTGTCCTTACATTGAATTAACTGCGTTTCCATAGGATCTACGTCGGAAATAACTTCCTGCTCGGGCCATCCGTCGCCTTTCTGGTCGGACTTGTTACTCTGCATCTTGGCTTTAGGAACTTTCAGCTACTGAGCACTATTTGAGATATAGGGTTAGGGGAGGTAATGTTAGCCTAGCTTCTTCATTCAGCCTATGTACCAAAATGTTATTCAGTCAGTGATAATCAACAAAATTATATTCCTATCAAAATGACCGAATTAATACAAAGCAATTCAGATATTATTAATCAATTTACTGTTGTGCACACTGTACTGCCGTGTTATTAACGATTTTCTCAGCTTTTTAGACATCATGATTTCACTCTTTAAGCTGAACAGGTTATCTCCATGTTCTTTGAATGATCTAAATTTGGCAAAATTGCACCAATAAACCGAATAATGCAGCCTATATGTCTAGGGTATATTCACACGTTATAAACTAACAGTTCACACAGATAAAATAAAAATTATTTAACAAGAAAACGGTGGACCCAATATTAGGGACTTATTTTATCTTTGATCCCAACTATGACCTATTGTCTGGATAACTTAGTAAAATTGTTGTTATGGGTGAAATTTTCAATGGAAATGTATGAGTATCGATTGTATATTCTCCAAATTGCTCATCTAAACACAAAGCAAAGGAACAAAACCTGGGCAGAGTGAATTATTATGTTTTCATTGTCAAAGGGCCAATGAATCATTTGTAAAAATCTCTCAAGTATCTCAAAGCAGTTTTAGTTTAGTTTGTTTTGTGAAAATTTATGTTGGGTAAACCCTAAAGCATAAATTTTGGAAGAAAAGTGTACGAAGACTGCATTTAATAAAATAATTGATTGAATGGGACCAAGTTGCATCCATGAATATAAAGGATGTCCGGAAAGTAATGGGAAAAAATTAAAATAATATTATTTATTTTGAAATAATGATAAGAATTCTTATTTATTGCTCAGATTCAAGATATATAAGTATACAGAGATGTGAGTATGTTTACTTAGCATTCTACTCCTGATTTGGATATTTTGGTAAGCATAGAGTAACCGTGGTCCATGAGGTGCTGTCCATGAGTTTCTGCTACATCAGCTGCAAGTTTTTTGCAGATCCGCTTGAATCCAGTGAGGTTTTTTGGTGGCATATGTCTCTTAGAATACTCCTGTTTGCAAATTGACCAAAATTCTTCAATTGGTCTAGCTTGTGGCAAATTCGGCGGATTTTTGGATTTCGGGATAAATTCAATATTTTCTTGCCCAAGGAACTCAAGTACTCTTTTTGCGTAGTGTACCGATGCCAGGTCTGGCCAAAATAAAACACTGTTGGTAGAATGATGCTTACGAATGAACGGAATCAAACGCTTCTTCAAACATTCGTTGAGATAAATTTCTGCATTAATTGTTCCGGTTGTAATATATGGCTCAGACACGTTCCCAAATCGATCCATGGCCTGCCACACAAGGTATTTCTTGAAAAATTTAGATTTTTTCTTCGTTTTTTCATCGTACGAAACTTCTTTGGGATTAGAACTGTGGTAAAATTTTCGTCCTGGCACTTCTTGTGGGTCAAATGGAACATACGTCTCATCATCAATTATAAGAACTTTTTGACGTGACTTGTCGAGAACAAAACAAGCGCCTGATTTCGCACGAGCAGCTTGGTCCTTAACATACTTTGGCACGATCTTTTTTGTTCTCGCCTTGATACGTAGTTTGTTAATTTTAATATCACTGAGTGTTGACTTTGAAATATTCATTTTCGATGATAATTGGCGAACTGAAATATCCGGTTGCTTCTTAAATGCCTTTTCTACAGCATTCACGACCTTTCGCGTTGATACGGACGCTGGACGACCTGATAGTCGATGAAAATCAGCTGTACCAGTTTCGGAATACCTTTTTAGAACATTGTAAATAGTGCTGGATGGAACTCCTTCTGCTTTGAAGTGACGATACGTGGTAGTTTTGCACCCATCAGCGATATTTTGAAAAAACTGGACAATGCGTTTCGCACGCGCTTCCTTTTCGCTACGCTTCATTGTTTTGGTACATGACGTTTATGCACACTTAACTAATTATGAGTACTGCAAAGAAAAATCTATTCAACGGTATGTTTCACGCTAAATTTAACCTGAGCATTTGTTACAAAACATAGTGCTCAAATTTTTCCAGTTACTTTCCGGACATGCTTTACCCAATAATCCATTCCACATCCTCGGACATTGACATCGACATCGAGAAGAATAAACTTGGCTTGTCTTTGGGAGGAGAAGAGATCATTCCAAACCCTGCACTCGTCACTTTTGAATGAACTTATAAGTGCTGAAAGTGTATTGTGACTTGACAACAATAGAAAATTACTTTAAAAAAAGGACTTATTTCACTTTATCGTCAGAGTTTTCGATCGTGGAACTTAATTCGAAAATGATGGCCAGAATACAAATAACCAAAAAAAAAATCAACTCGTCCTTTGAGTAAACACGTTTGGCAGTGTTGTGTTGAATACAACTCAATTTTGAGTTAACACAAGCGGCCTTGTTTTGAGAACTCTCTTTTTTTGATGCACTTCAATTTCGGCAAGCATGCAAGTTCCTATGGGTTATCTGTAGCCGTAACCTTGAGCATTTACGGATGCTGGTGCAGGTCAGTCTATGTGCAAGTTCCTATGGTTATCCCGCTCTTTAATGCCGAACTATGTTTATGTTTCGAGTAGAACATAATACTCTCAAAGCATGGAAGATACTCTCAACGAGTGAGATTCTTATGTTGTGCTAAAAATTATTTCTAGTTATTTGAGAGCCTGATCAATCAGCATCTAATTATTATTGAACAAATGGCTATGTTTTACTTAAGTAATCTGGGTAGCCTCTAGTTGAGCTGCCTCAAGGGGCTCGTCCCAAAGAAGGGAAATTCGATTACCATTATACTACAGGGTAGTCGACCAGACTACCAATTGGTTATACACGTGTGTAGATTGCCAGTCTGTTTACCGCGTGTGCATTTGTATGTTATCATACCACGCGTCTGCCGAACATCCGAACCACCCGAGCCGATCCTAAATGCTGAAATGCGCAGAAGCTCTCTTTCTGTGCCTTTCTCACGTCTCGAATTTCTTAGCCGAAAACGTCTACGGTTTCCACGCTGATACCGTTGCCTGTTTACATGCAGGCGCCGTCGGGTGCAATCATATGTTATGTGTCAGTTTTCATTTTATCAGTAACATTTTCACACACAGTATCTCTGGGTCGGTGGAAAGCTACGGACTGTTTGCTCCCGAGTCGATTAGATTCACGGTCGGTTTTTCACTAGCTCAATTGTTATTTCTCTTTCCTTGTAATGACAACCGTTGACGGGTTCAAGGCAGTGGATTGGATTAGCTATTGCTAGAACAGAGCGGAAAGAAAATTGAAGAAACTTGAAAATTACTGGCTCAAGCTTGTGTGATTTTTCTTTCTTTTTTTTTAATGCAATCTGGTCGAAGAAATACTACTGCAATAGTGTATCAATTATTGCCGTTATATAACATCATCCTTCGTTGGTTGGTAAACTAGATGAGTCAAGTGAAGTGGGTGGACACCGACGAGAAAAATTAAAGTCAAGAGCTTTCATCTCAGGAAAACAAGTTACATGGCTCAAGTTAAAAAGGCTACAAACGTGATGTAGGGTGAATGCGAAAATGCTTGCAGCGAAAGGAAGGAAGTTGTACAAGAGCGTTTTACTCGTTGCTCGTTTATGAGATTGTTTACTTACCCCTTTTCCTCCCTAATTCGCTCAACGTGAGATGGCATAAAGTGTACACTTCGACTGAGTCAGCTCATTCTGTACCAAGTGTGCAAGAACAAAAGTGGAAAAGTGCATTAATAAGGAAACAACACGAAGAAAGCTGAACATCCACTCTATCTATGACTGTTTCTTTCAACAACTGAGCTGCAAAATTGCTTGCTTCAACGCGTGTGAATTGAAACGAAGGAGCGACTTTAAACATCATTCTACCAGTAGAAGTAGCAGTGGGGTTGTAATCCTTTTTTATTTTGTTTCCCGTTGTTGTGCTTTAGTTGGACTTTTTATCATCCTTATATTGAAAGAGACAACTGGTCGTTTGAAGTAGATGAGCGTATCACCATTTGCCGAGTAAGGGGCGTTGCTGCGAAAAAACGATCGCAGGATTGATTGGAATACTGTACTCAATGCCGTATTAGTTTTGATATTGCGTTGAACAATACTTTAAAGTTATCTTTCATAATTGTAGTTCTCTTAATTCTACATGATGTGACACAATAGAAAACTATAACATGAAGCATTTCAAAGCAAAGCAAACATACCCATCTGCTTGGGAGAGGAAGTCTAACGATACTACATTGCCATTTGTCGTATTATCATGGATGTGGGTGATAACGATTGATATTTATGAGTAATCAACTCACAATGCCGTATAGGCAATCATTGAAACTTATTTGGATACCACGATAGGTTCCCGTTCTTCGTACACTAAAAAAAGCAACGTTCGAATCGTTGATAAATTATTTTTAATGAATATGTTCAGTATATTTCTCCGCTTGCCCGAAGGTTGTGTCAAGTTGTGTTAAAAATCAAGATTAAAACAATTTTATTAAAGGAAATTTTATGTTGGTTACATGAATCATTTCTCTACAATGTTGTATCTAAGAAGTTGAGCAAGAGAATGATTGACCGCCCGAGGTTACTACTCCGTTATTGCCAGATCAGCTGTTATTACACAGAGTACCAAAAGATGATTCTTGGGACTAGCATACATCCTCAATGTGTAAAAACTGGTGATTCCAAACTAAGGCAATACCGTCGCCGGCCTCGCCCAAATGCAGATCAAGTAGAAAATGGGAAGGTACATGTTGAAGTGATCATAGCTTTATTGGAAGCCAAGAACATATCTGCACTTCCACGAGAAATCACTGGAATGTTTGATTAAATGGTTGGGTTTGCAGCGGTGTCCGTTTTGGTAAACGGTGTGCTGAATTCATCTGACATCGGCAGCGAATAAGATATTTAACTATGACTTCGGTTTATTCTGAGTACAGAGATGCACATTAAAATAATTCAAATTTTTGCACCGATTTGAACCAACAGTGAGGGCCACTCACAAGTGTGGGTGATTTATTTCAGCAGAATACAAAAAAATTGTGAAAACATAGAGTTTGAGGAACGATTTAAACCAGCAGTAGGGATGGGTCACAAGTGGGGATGGTTTATTCCAGTAAAATACAAAACTATGTTAAAACATACAGTTTGGGGATCGATTTAAACCAACAGTAATGATGTTGTTGGGGCCACTCACAAGTGTGGCTGGTTTATTTCAATGGAATACAAGAATACGTTGAAATATCTAACTTGACGACCGGTTTGAGCCAACCGCAAGGATGCTGTTGGGGGCACTCACAAGGGTGGGTGGTTAATAGAAAAATACTTTATGATATACAGCAGTAACACATCTGCACTATCTGAAATCACCCTCCCTATAACCTTGAAGCAGATAAAATGTCTATGATTATTTTTCGTATCGTCAATAATAATGATATGCAATTAATAATAAGATGCAGCTATATTTCTCTATGCAGCTCATCCATTAAAACCGATTAATATAAACCCGAAATATGAAGGTCATGATATGATGGAAATTACACGATGTTGTAAAGCAACACTAAAAAATGAAATGCAGCTATTTGCCTCTTCCGCCACGGTGCTAGATGATTGAAAATCTGAAATGGCGAAAATTCACGCCAACTCGTTTTCATGGTTGGCAGTACCCTCTCAGAATCCAATAAAACTTTGTGGGTGTATAGACTATGTTTTTTCAAGCAACTTTGCATATTATGTTTATTCAAAAATGTTCTAGACTACCATTTAAAAACGGCTTGAGGTTTTTGATCGATTTTTTTTAAATCAACGTAACTCAAAAAGGACAAGACTTTTTAAAAAAAGTGATGTATCGGTGACTTTTAGAAAATTGTCTGAACTTTTATGAAACAAAAAATGTAAAAATGGTAAAATCGATTATTACACAATAAAAAAAAGAAATTTAAATCAATTTGCATAAAATGGTACGAATTTTATTTCTGATAAGGGCAATATAATTGTCTGAATGTTTGCCATACATTTCAAGATGGGCACTTTTAAGGAAAAAAAAGTTTGTCTAAGAACATCTTTTTCATTTCCTATTTTTACCGTGTATCACGCAAAGCCGTCTAGTTATGGGTTTCAACACCCCTATATAATCCAATAAAATTTAGCAGTCATAAAGAATTGAATGTACTGATAATCTGTGCTAAAAACAATAAGCATCTAGAATAACATTTGAAAAGGGTCGAAGACATTCAATTTCCCTTTACATCAGTAAAACAGAACCAAAAATGTAAGTTTAAGTAAAAGTAATAAATGCTTGTTCGGATGTTCTTATTTTTAGAGGCGATTCAAATATGGCGTCGTTAATTCTTTGGTGACGGGGGTGGGGGTGTGTGTTACATTACGTGTAAAAGGTATGGGAAAAATTGTGATAGAGGGGGGCTGATAAATCTAAAAAAAAATAACGGACGTCATATTTGAATCGTTTTTAAATGGATATGCATCAAGTCAACATGTCCCGCACGTACTACAAAGATGCATTAATGCGAAGCTGAAAACAGCATAAAAAATATTGTGAAGGGATGTTATAATATAAAATGACAATAACAATTATAACTATAAATTAGAAGAAAAATTAGTAATCCCCATTTAATTCCAACTACCTTTGCTTATCTTCGACAGATACGCGTATTTCGTCTACAATGTGCAGACTTCTTCAGTGTCTCGTACTAATAACTCGACTGGGTTATTAGTACGAGACACTGAAGAAGTCTGCACATTGTAGACGAAATACGCGTATCTGTCGAAGATAAGCAAAGGTAGTTGGAATTAAATGGAGATTACTAATTTTTCTTCTAATTTATAGTTACAAGTATTCCACTAAACAGCTCAAACCCTCTAGGATTCAATAACAATTATATTTGTAATGCATGTAATGCATTTGTAATACATGTTGTTGATTGTGATCCTGTTGCAATTGTAGACGGACCTGCATTATCATAGCCACGAGAGAGAAAAAAAATTGAAACCACTATATCATACTGGGAACTCCATGGATGATCCATATGCCGTATAAAGAATACTTCCATTTTTCGTGTCTACATCACGTTGGTGGGGCTGCCACCGTAGGGCCTGTTCATAAACCACGTACACTCATTTTTGAAAATCTCAGACCTTTTCGTCATACAATTTTTTGAAATTTTATATGGAGCGTAGACGTTGGTCAAACCCCCCCGTCTCCCCAGAAAAGTCTACGTGGTTTATGAACAGCCCCTTAGATATAGCTGACGCGATACAGCGTTACTGCGACTTACTCAGCCGCTGGATGCCAGGGCAGACGCTGATTAAGCTTCACCTCCTTGGTGGACAGACGCTCGGCACACACCTCCTTAATCTAGCTGTAGTCAGAAGGACTACAGTGCCCAGGCTACACTACCACCAAGGTACGCAACCCTTAGCTGGCGGTCTTTGTCTTGATCCGTGGAAGCAAAAGGTAGGAACTTGTTAGGACCAGAGCTATGTTGTGGGGAGCCACGCTTCATTCCAGTTGTCGACTCTCCATTTTGCAGCCCTATCATGTTCTCTCTAAGTAGTTATATAAAAAGTCTTATTATCATTAATCATAAGCCAAGGCACTTTTGCTCTAGTGCTGCTCATCAGTCTCTTCACGGACTCCTTCGCAGTTGTTTTAGAAACCTTTGGTAGTCCTTCGCAAATTTTTCGATGGTATCTGCTGCTTCAACATTTTTTTCTTAGATCTGCTTTGTTCAGAGCCAAAAATGTCTTGATTTGTCGATCTTGAGGGCAGTTTGGAGGATTCATGAGTTTCGGCACGTACTGAACTTTATTGTGTTTTTCATAAAATGCACAGATGCCAAATCCGGCCAAAACAGTACTGGACCATCATGCTTCCTGATTATTGGCAGCGAACGCAGATTCAAGCCTTCCAGGATATAGGTATCAGTCTTCATTGCCTCTGATATCACAATCGACTGTGATCACATTCCGCATTCGCAAATAAAGATTGTACTCGAAAAAAATGATCACTGACAATTAATTTTAAGTTGTATGTTTTTGGAACTCTCATGGAACTAACACATAGTTAAACTATGTTTTTGCAAAGTAAGTTTATTCAACCTCGTCCCCTAGGCTAAATGCCCGCACCTTGGACTTAACGCTACCCATCAAGTACTAAGCAACACTTGCGCCATCTTTCTTACACACTTTCATCCACTCTTTCTTCAAATCCGTGTCGGTACAGCGAAATTTCGCCACCGTTTTTTGTTTGTGGTTCGGTTAGGCTCACCTTGAAGACACGAAATTCGGCCCACTTCATTGCCCCGAGTCGAATGGTTCGAATTCCACTTGACGTAATCTCTCGCCGTCCTTGCGTTCGCGGGGTTGGTCGTCTACGCTTTTTCTGTTGCTGCCAGCTCGCCGCTGAATCTTCTCGGTCTCCTTGAATTCCCAATTGTTTCGAGATCCAACTGTGGGCCTGGCCTGGATTTTGCACAACCACGCCCATATTTTTTTGTCGAAGCACTTCTTGCTTGGAAGCCATTTTGATAACCACTCGACAGGTATTTTTCACATATCTAAACTAGCAAAATTTCAAAAAAAAATTACCCGTTCAATAAAAAGTTATACACAAACGAAAGTATTGCGTTCATTCAAGTACAATCTTTAGCTTGTCAATCAAAATATTGACATATCTAAATAATCGATGTCGTGGCCTGGAAGCGTCTAAAAGTATATTTTTTGCGTGACATACTTAGTGGACGTTCCCTTAGAACTGTTTGTATTTCCACTTCGATTTTTCTAGGACACAAATTTGAGGAACTATAGATGTAACATTCAAATGATACAAGTGAAGTGACCTTCATCTCAATATAAATAAAAGGTGTGAGCATTTATCATTATTTCGTTCAGGTAAATGGCAACCCTAATTTTAAATTTCTTGGTGAACCTGTGTACACGGCAATTAAACCGTTCCCGTTGACTTAAACGAACTGTGAACTTGAACACGTTTTCAGCATTTGTACCTAAAAACGTTAACCAGTTCTCGATAACATGATTCAGTTCACGGTGTGGTTTTACTCGTTCTCAAATTCCTTACTGCCTTTATGTAATTTAAAAGATCATAATGGAGCCGAATAACATGGCAAGTCGATTATATAGAATTCGTCTGTTTTTTTTTTGTTTTTATGAGTCTTTATTCGTCATACGGAAATTTGTCAGTTTCAATTGGTCCTTTCCATATCCCGAGTATATGAATTTCTATTTAAGTGAATCTGTATATTTAAAAATGAATTTCTGTCTGTCTGAACCTTATAGACTTACAGAACCGATCGGCGTGAAATTTTGTATGGAGGAGTTTTTGGGACCGAGGAAGGTTCTTAAGATAGTAAAAGACCCCTCCCTTTTCTGAAAGGGGGGCTCCCATAAAAATGCAACACATCTTTCTGCATTACTCGAGAACTAATCAAGCAAAGCAAACCAAATTTAGCATGAGTTTTTAGATTCAAGACATGTGTTTATGGTGGTTTGAGACAACCTCTCCTCTCTGAAAAGGGAGGCTCCCATACTAGTGAAACACGAGTTTCTGCATAACTCGAGAACTAATCAAGTAAATGGAACCAAATGTGACAAGTAGAGGTTTTTGAGGGCAAGAAATATTTTTATGGTGGTTCGAGACCCCTCTTTTCTCTAGAAGGGGGGGTCTCATACAAATGAAACTGATATTTCTGCATATCTGGAGAACTAATAAAGCAAATGGAACCAAATTTGGCATGTGGCGATTTTGAAAGCAATAAATGTTTCTACGGTAGTTTGACACCTTTCCTCTCTCTGTCTCTGGTGAGGGAGGGGGGGCTCCCATACAAAGGAAACACAAGTTTCTGCATAAGCCGAGAACTAATCAAGTAAATGGAACCAAATTTGGCATGTGGAGGTTTTCGGAGAAGAAATGTTTCTATGGTAGTTTAAAACTCCTCCGCCCTCTGGAAAGGAGGAGGAGTTTCCATACAAATGCAACACAAATTTCTGCATAACTCGAGAACTAACAAGTAAATGGAACCACATTTGGCAGATGGACGGTTTTGAAGGCAAGAAATGTTTCTAAGGTGGCTCAAGACCCAACAAAATTTGGCATGTGGATATTTTTGAAGGTAAGAAATGTTTCTATTGTGGTTGTGACTTGAAACTCCTTTTTTCTGAAAACGATGCTCCCATACAAATGAAACTGTAATTTCTACATAACTTAAGAACAAATCAAGCATATGAAACCAAGTTTGGCAGGTAGTGGTTTATGAAGAACAGAAATATTTCTATGGTGGTTGAGCTCCCTCTGCCTTCTGGAAAGGACGGCTCCTATACAAATGAAACACAAATTTCTACCAAACATGAGAATTATCCAGGTAACTAAAACACAAAACAAGTATTTCTCGGGAAAGAAGCATGTTCTGATAGAGTTTGAACTTCTGCTTAGTCAAGAAAAAGCTCATCCAAAAAAACAGCCATAAACGTGCCAATTTTATTAAATTTGTATTCTTTTAGTTGCAAGCGTAGCAGCGCTCGCACCGGGTTCAGCTAGTATACTATATGTGAACTTTTCGAGAGATGTTTTTGTTGTTGCGTTTGTAGAGCTGAAGATCCAAACTCCAAGGAGTTTTAAAAAACCTAGAACAGCTATTGATATTGTAGTATGGCTTTAAATATATTGAAAGCTTACTCCATGCACATTCTTATAACTGAATAAACGTCTAGGTCAATGTCGCATGGAATTTTGGAAATGTTTTCTACTAGTATTTTATCAACTAATACTACTTTTAAGTACTAAACTCCAAGTAACGAGATTGCTACTCTGTTTTACAAAACTGATTTACTGCTCTCATATTAATGTCATTATTCCTTTTTTCATCCTACTCTAAAACAATTGGTTTGGGAGTTAATCAATTGGAATTATTTTTGTAATAATGCTTGCTCATGCCCAACAACAAATGCATACACAAGAAATCAACCCTTTCGCGCGTCCATTCTTTGATTTTAAGCAGGATGAGCTTCGAAATGATAAGCTTAGTAGCGGAACATCTTCTTCAAATTTATTCTATATTTCTACAAGCATTACTATACAATCATCGATATCGGTAATTGGTGCAAAATTTTATAGAAATGGCAAAAAAGATGAATAGAATTTTTGGAAATGTTCTATTCCGTTTAAACCGCCCTAAGACTTGAAGCCTACAGTTGTAACTACAGTTTTATCACTGAAGATGTCTGTAAGTCGCAGACGAAGTAGGCCTATCTGCCAAAGGATACGTTTTGCTAGGGGAGGAATGTACTACTAATATAGTATAGACTGTATTTGAAAAAAATAGGCTCGTTTACTAGTCATATAGATTCGAAAACGTTAGGCATAATTATTAACTTACAACTTTTTACCGTGTAAAAAATGATAAAATTTTGACTGATACTTGCAACACAACATTTCATAACAGTCTGTCAATTGATTATCGAGGTGGTATCGTAACAATAACAGACTTGCTAAAATCATGTGTGCGCCGTTGTGGAAATTCCGGTTGCGTACGCCAGATGGCTCGGAAAACACCTGGGATTCAAACATTCGATGGTGAAGTCATCCAAGGAGATCCAGACGACCCAGCAGCGGTCGGGCATGTGAGAACCAGGGTTAGTGAGAACAAAGGGCATAACACGCTTCAAAAACCAATTTAAGGGTGACACAGAATGACACAGAAATCTGAAGGTACAATTACTACGAATGTATTGCATTCCACATACAATTCTATACAAAATCGTCAAAAGGTCGAAAATAACAATTGTAAACAATGACTTCAAACGTTAATTTTCTGGAAATACCAGGTTGCTAACATCTATATCCACTACCGACGGGAAGATTATTCCCGGTGGCGTTCTGGTGGTTCCAGGAGTGGCCAATATGGCCAAGGCTCCACTTTAGCTTATAATAAGGTTTGTGCTTAAAAACCAAGAAGAGCTGTCACATGGCATGTTGTGACTAATAATTCCCTTAATCTGTTTATGGTGATATTTTGTTTATGGGAGCAAGCATATCCCACAAAAATATGCTAGATGCCATTGTTTACAAATGTTACTTTCGACCTTTTGACTATTTTATCTAGAATTATAGTTAACTTACCTTATATTAGGGTGCAACTTCAATTTGAGACGCCATTTTCTTCTTACGTATGAAATTGCACATACTCTGCTTTTCGCACCATTTTGTTTACAATTCTGTTTGAAGGTAATCATTAAAAGTTGAATAATGTGTTGCACATGAAAAATAGGGGCCTTTCTTAGCTCAATCAGTAAAAGCGCGGTTACAAAGCAACACCATGCTGGAGGTGGCTGGGTTCGATTATCGGTCTGGTCTAAGAATTTTTCGTCACGGAAAATATCTTGACTCTCTTGGCATATAGGGTATGATTGAACTTGCCACATAATCATACTAATGCAAAAATGGTACCTGGCATCGTAAGCTCTTAATCAATAACTGCGGAAGTGCATTTAGAACACTTAGTTCAGAACAAACAATAAGCTAATTGCCAAAGCAACAAGCTAAGATAGAAGAAGAAGACATGTAAAATACCGGTATTATTGAACGACAGTTATTAAAATGCATGGGTTATAAAAGGTGCGATATTTCACAACACCGGGACAAGTGAGACATGTTGAAACAATATGTTTGATAGCCTTCCGTTTATTAAGCCTTCTACAATAATTCTTCAACGCCCTGTCGGGTGAAAAAATGGATGCTAGCATGTTCTTCAGCTCTTTATGAAAGAGCTTAGCGATCCTCCATTTTGGCCACGAAATTATTGGAGTAGAGGTTCGCGTTGGGAGACGTTGGGAGGGTTTCATTGTGGCCATCGGTACCACGTTTATCTTCAGACTATTCATCTCCTCCAGTTATCTCTTGGCATAAGGGGACGACGCCAGTTTCAGCCAGAAGACCACATTCATACATACATACATTTATTTGTTCAACATCACATTTAGGATAAGACATAATCAACAATAGTACGCCACAATACTCGGTTTGCGGCTGCCGCTCTCCAACCTTGGTCACGCCCAATGCTCGCCAGATTACGCTCCACCTGGTCGGCCCATCGTGCTCTCTACACTCCACGCCTTCTTGTGCCCACCGGATCAGTAGCGAACACCAACTTTGCAGGGCTGTTGTCATTCTTGCAACATGCCCTGCACACCGTATCCTTCCGGCTTTGGCCACCTTCTGGATGCTGGATTCTCCGTAGAGTGCAGTGAGCTCGTGGTTCATCCTTCGCCGCCACACACCGTTCTCCTGCCGAAGATCGTTCTTAGCACGCGTCGCTCAAAAACTCCGAGTGCTTGCAGGTCCTCCTAGAGCATGATCCATGTCTCGTGTCCGTAGAGGACCACCGGTCGTATTAGCGTTTTGTACATGGTGCATTTGGTGCGGGGGTGAATCTTTTTAGACCGCAGTTTCCTCTTGAGCCCTTAGTAGGCACGACTTCTACTGATGATGCGCCTTCGAATTACATGACTCGTATTGTTGTCAGCCCGAGGTAGACAAATTCCTCCACCACCTTGAAGGTATCCCCGTCTATCGTGGCATTGCTTCCTAAACGGATCCAGTCGTGCTCGGTTCCGCCTACCAGCATGTACTTTTTTTTCGACGCATTCACCTTTGCTGCTTCGCCATTCGACCACAAAGTTGTTTTCGACGCATTCACCGTTGCTGCTTCACCATTCGACCTTTGCTGCTTCGCCTTTCAGGCGGATGTATAGCTCGCGATAATGTCCATGTCCATAGCTTGCGATAATGTCCATGTCGTCCGCAATGCACACAAATTGACCAGCTTTCGTGAAAATCGTATCCCGGCTCGTCGCATTACACCTTCCAGAGCGATAGTAGAAAACCACATCCTTTACGTTATAATTCTTGATGAAGGCGGCAACTTCCGACCGGAACTTCGTACTGTGTATCTCCCCATTCACCGCAAAGTAGAAAAGAGCAGTGGCTTATACATTATCTTTTCGCGGATTATCAGTCATGGAAGGACTTTCTTCGGGAACTTGGTATGGTATATATGTTTTACTACAACGGTCCCCGGGCAATCGTTGCCGTTCAGCGTCAAGTAGCTCTTGTCATCCATTATAACCAAGACGGCGCGCTCTTCCAGCAAGATGTTTTTCATCAGGACCTTCAGCTGCTCCTTCTGGGTGATTGTCTGCAGCTCAGACACGGCTGGCCTCGACTGACGCTGCCACATGACAATGTCCATCTTACACCGGAAATTCTTCACGGTTTGGCCAGTTCCACCAACTGCTGCGCAAAACAAAGAGGCAACCTTGCCTTCGATCTTCCTATTCTGCTTCTGTTGAACTTTACGGTGGCGACGCTCTCACCTTTCTTCAGAGAGGATGTGGTTAATGCCAGGTTGACAATATCCGCGGACTCAAAATGCCTAACGATGTCCAACTTCTTTGCTCTGGGGTGGAGCTGGCAGTACGAACAAACCATCGAGCATTATTGCTGCGAATTAACTGACAACGCTTTCATTTTTATTTCTGTACACAATAGGGTTACTATGATTGGCAGTGCATAGGTGGATTTACCACCAGGTAGTATGCACCATTGTAATTGCGTTGATTTATTGGTGTAAATATTAATCACAATACTTTTCAAAATTCAAAGGCGATGCACATACCACTCCAACTTTTGAGTTTATAAAAAATAAAATATTCAAGTTTCACGTTTCAATACGTTTCAATTGGCCAATCATTGATTATTAAATTATTAATAGGCTGCAACCTTAAATGGTTAACATCATGCATTTTAAGAAAAAAAATCATATATAATTCTATGCTTCCAACATTAGAAATGATTATGTATATGATAATATGGAATGAAATCATCGCATTTCCCCCAACTACGGCAGTCGAAATAATCGAAAATTCTATTTATCATCGACTTCATTGCCAAATTGAACCTAAGTGTGAGCTGATTGTATTCGTCTTCATTGTTCTTCAGTTTAGAAGCGTTTCTGAGACTTCCTTCGAAAGTGCAGAAGCAATATTTTCTAAGATAGGATAGAATTTCAAAACCAACCCTTGCCGAAAAAGGAGGCCTACCGACCCACCATGGAGCACATGGCTGCGAAGTATCCTCGCTGAAAATCAGCTTCTTGTCATCAGTATAAACGAATTCTGCATCAGCAGTTGAGTAGCCATCCGTAAAAACATCAGCCGAAAGCTACCAAGCCCCTCTCACCGACAGGCTAGGCTAGGAACGGGAATTTACAAAAACATTGACAAAAGATCCTTTCTTCTTAAGAATCTAAATTCTCTCTCCGCAAAATAAATCGCTGAAGCAGGTTTTCATCACCATCCTCCGAAACGTTTAATCCACTGAACTACACAGAATGAAACCCGTGCTGTCATTCTTGACTTCTTGGAAGTATAAAATAAATCCTAAATTCATAATGAGTTGTGGCTAAACGGTTCTTATTAACGTTGTGAGAAAAAGCTATAATACCTACAATAATGTCGGTAAATGTGCAGGCTGGGGTCGATTCCCGGTCTGGTCTAGACATTTTTCGTGAAGGGAAATTTCTCGATTCCCTGGACAAAGGATATAATTGTACTTGCCACATAAACATACTGATCGGAAGCTCTCAAATAATAACTGTGGGAGTGCATTTGGAACACTAAGTTGAGAGCAAGCAATACGCCAATCGTGAAAGTAAATAGCCATTAAAGCAAAAAAGAAGAAATACGCCTAATGAACATTTTTGTGCTAATGTCCATTTGCATGTAATTATTATTAAATTTGCTCCATTAAATGTTGGAGCCAAAATGCCTTCTCATCCCCATCCACCGGAATCTTTCTAGCGAAGGTATGCTACTCAATCGTTATATGAATTTATGTTCCGAACCCTTATCAATCTTTTCCACATCCTTTCGGAGAAGATTTATACATCCGTTCGCCAGGATTCTCAGTATTTGCGTGCGTTTATTAACTTTCCCGTCCCCGGGAACGGAGCAGCTCGACTACGTGATGGAGAAAGCGTGAGAAAATGTGTGCTGATGTATTCACTTTTCCCTGATGTATTATGTTTGTGGCTGGCTTGAAATTACTGAACGTTTCAACAGGCAAATGCTTCGCCATCAGTTATATGGGATCGAGTTTTTTTTTAAGAATGCTCGGGGGACTCGTTCTAAGGATTTAGTCGTAAAATTATAAAATTGGATCTTCTGATCGAAGGGTCTTTTTTGGGTAACCGTTGTCGTTTTTTCTACCACCAACTCACCATTGATTGTGATTATTCATGAAAGAAAGCATCCTGTAAGCGGCAGCATTTTTGTCTTCTAGGAAGGTTTATTTTACGAGCAAAAATATGTTATACTGGCTGTGAAGCATCGCTTGGATCTTACCACGGCATTCCAGCGTTTTTGTTTGTTCTCTCAAGGCCATTACGTTTCATGTGAAATTATTCACCTGCTTAACATACGAATGTCATTGATTCTTCTTATAAGATTCAGATATGCAAAAATTCGTTTGAAAAAGCGAAATCCTGTACCTACTTAATTTATTGGTTTAAGATTTGGGATTGTGATTTATCAGTAGCTTACCATCGTAAACAGGCAGACAGACATGTTGGGGGCACGTACACAAACACTTTGCATAATATTCCTAATTCTTCAAAGGAAAATGGCGTGTGATAGTAGATGGATTCGATGCTTTGATTGGATTCTTACAACTTTTCTATTGTTGATACTTTGTTGGTCGGCGTAAAGATTTCACTAGTAAAAAATGCAACAGACAAAAATGATTGCCAAAAATTAATTTAAAGTCGGATATTTTTGAAAATCTCAGGAAATAAAGCTATGTTTTAGCAAAGTTGGTTTATTCAATCTCCTCTTGTAAGCTAAGAGTCCGCACCTTGGACCTAACGCTACCCATCAAATCCTGTGCAATAATTGCGCCATCTTTCTTACACACTTTCATCCAATCTTTCTTGAAATTGTCGTTTTTAAGGACCTTCCCTGTTTTCCGGAGCTTGCCCTTCATAAGGCTTGTTTGCGACAAAATGTGGACACCCCTAAATACGTATATCTCTGGAGATACTTCATAAACGCGTGAAATATTTCGCAGACTGATGAACGTATGTCTGTTCATTGTGTAAAATCTATTTTTGGTGATACTACACGCTTTTAGATCGAAGATGGCGTCGAAAGAAGAGCAAATGCGCAAAGCAATTGTGTGCGGTCGCAATGAAAATCTGTCAGTAAGAAAACTTGCAAAAATGCTTGGTTTTCCTGCAAGCACTGTCCATAACGTTCTTAAATCTTTTGATACACGTTTGACAACAGCCATGAAGGTTGGGAGCGAAACAAAAACGAATCTCAGGAACCAGTAGAAGGACGCGAAGGTGAAGCAAATATTGGAGAAGAGACCATATCTTTTGGTACGTACTGTGGCTAGCAAAATAAAAATGTCCCCAACTTTCGTGCATACTTCGAAGCACCGGCAAGGTATGAATTCGTTCAAGTTAAAAACTGTACCGAACCGTAATGATAAACAGAATGTGATAGCTAAAACCCGGGCTCGCAAGTTGTATCGCGAATATTTGACGAAGTTTTCCTGCGTGATAATGGACGATGAAACTTATGTGCTGGAAGACTTTAAGCAGCTTCATGGAATGTCTTATTATACTGCCATGCAACGGAACGGAGTAGAGGAGCATTTCAGGACGAAGAAAAGGGCCAAGTTTCGCAAAAAATATTTGGTTTGGCAGGCAATGTGCAGCTGTGATCGAGCAAGCCAAAGCTTCGTAACTAAGGAAATATACCGTGAAGAGTGCCTAAAGAAGCGATTGTTACAATTCCTACGCAGCCATGACGATCCCTCGCTATACTGGCCTGATTTTGCATCTTGCCACTACGTCAAAGATGTTTTGGAATGGTTTAAAGCGAATGCAGTCCATGTTGTACCGAAAGAGGCGAGCTCACCTAACTGCCCGGAGTTGTGACCTATCGGGCGGTATTGGGCTCTCGTGAAGCGACACCTCTCAATATAAACAACAAGCTATATCTATAGAAAAATTTCGAAAATCTTGGTCAAAAGCAGCAGAGCCCTAATGGCTGGAGTAAACTCAAGAGTTCGTAGTTTCTTCATGCAGCTTAATTAAGTAACTATAAATAGTTTTAAGATGACTAATAATACACAATTAAATGAATGAAAAATGCATCTTGGATTCAACTAACAGCACATTTGTTTTATCCCAAATTTAATCTGTCCAGATTTTATCACGAACAAGCCTTAAGCGCCCAAAAATTTTTTTTTTGGGCGAGGCTCTGGCGAGTTTGGCGGATTTGCCCTCCGTCGGCACAGAAACAACTTCGTACCACTCCATCGCCAGTTTCGCGTAATGGCACGATGTCAGAACCAGCCAAAATAGAATAGAGAGTCACTTTCGTGGGATCAGAGGAGGAGCAGCGGGTACGACTTGCTGAATTAACCGCACCCACAGATTGCCTTCCAAACAAAGAACTTCTAGGCAAAGTCGACTTTTTTCTTCCGAAACATCCAGACGGACTTTGCGACGAAAAGCATTTCGGCTGCAACAACTACTCGCGGTATAGCGAGATTTGGCCACTGAATTCTGTTCATCGGTTCTGTTAGGCGCCTTCCATACCTTGAATATATTCATGTATACATGGAATCCGACCCGTTGGAAGAACTGATCTTCTTGGTCACGTCACAAATGGTCACGTCCTCGAATGGTTCGGGTTGCGCTTGAAGGAATCCCACCCCTTTCCTCGCGTTCACGAGGTCGGTCGTCTTCGTTTTTCTTCCACTGCCAGCTCGTCGCTGGGTCTTCTGGATCTCCTTGAACGATTTTACCTCACGGGACACGGTCCAGAGGGACTTCCAAGACCGTGCCCATATTATTTGACAAAGCGCTTCTTGCTTCGAAAAGTTACACATCCCATTTAATGATGTGAGAAACTTGCAAGGAATATGAATGTAATGTCGGTCTATTGGTACCAAATTGTATCTTATCATGGATGCAAGTTCGTCCCATTCGATAGATTTGTTATTAGATGTTGTCTACGTACGATTTTTTTTTCTGATTTTCTGATTTCCAGTTGTATTCGCTGTACCCAACAAACAATTTCACAAATCAAACTATTCTTAAACTACTGAAAAACACATCGGCGACTTTTACATATAATTTAGCGACGATTCGGCAATCAAAACATTATAACTCACTCTACGCAGATTTTGTTCCTCTAGTTTGTGTTAAGATGAGCCGTATGAAGAACATTCAATCGAAACTCTGACATTTTTATTGTAAATGTTACCAATAACAACATTTTTATTACGCTTTCCATACAACAGGCCATAGTTGGGAACCTAGTAAAAATTATGTTCTATCAATCTTGCCAATATTTCACGACTAGATAGAATTGTTGGCAATTGGATAGACTGAGGTTCTTTATGATGAAATCACTTTGTCACGGTACCACTGAAGTTTCTTTCAATAGTAAAGGGTGTTTCGATCAAAATTTGTTCGACCTAAACTTGACGCATTCCCTTACATCGTGCAGTAAAAAATTTGCACACCCCTCATTTTGAAGATGTGTGCGTGTAGCATCATGCCTCTATTTTGATCTTTTGATTAGCACTTCAGTTATCAAAACGTCGTCAAAGGATGAGAAGCAACGCATCAAAATTTTGCACATGCATGGCGAAAATCCAAACTACTCTCACGCCAAGTTGGCGAAATTGTTGAATGTGTTACCAACTGTTACCAACGTTTTAAAAGTGTTCGGTGCACGTTTTTCGACAGCCAGGAAAGCTGAATTGGGAGGAAATCGAAAACCGGAGGCCACAGCGACGACAAAAAGAGTTGCCCGCTGTTTCGAGCGGAACCCCAACATCTCCGTCCGAGATGTCGCAAAAAAGCTGAGAGTGGCGCCTTCAACCTTGGATCGAGCTAAAAAACGAACTGGACTGTCGACTTACAAGTGGTAAATCCAAATCGCGACGATAAACAACTCGTCGGCCAAAGCACGATCGCGAAAGTTGTTCACGACGAAGTTTGATTGCGTGGTACAGTACGATGAAACTTACGTCAAGGCAGACTTAGAATAAAGTATTATACACCTATTATACACCTAAATTATATAAATTATAAATTATACACCTAAATTCATAACCTATTTTTGTCATTTAACAGTAATCTAAACTTGTTTAATACAAGCTGTGTTGCTTGGGTTTAAACAGCTTCCTGGACACGGCACAATATTTATACGGCAACCGGACGGAGAAAGGTGGCAGATATTTTCAAGCACATTAAACTGTCAGAGTTCGCGAAGAAATATCTGGTGTGGCAGGCCATCTGTACCTGTACCTTGGAGATTAACGTTTACACTGCGACCGGAACCGTCAACCAGGAAATTTATCTGAGCGAGTGCCTACAAAAACGTCTACTGTCTTTCCTGAAGCGACAAAATTGTTCCGTTCTATTTTGGCCGGTTTTAGCATCTTGCCAAATTGAAGCTTAGCTCAATATTTCTCCTGAATTATGTATTAACTGAACTTGAAAAAGAATAAGAAATTTACTTATTAATAAAAACTTTGATCGACTCACACACATTACTGTTTGTCCTAATTTTGATCGGAACACTCTTGAGTGACAGCTTATCAAATCCGACCAAAATTAACAAAGGTACTTTGTGTACTTTAATGTGGGCAAGAATGTGGTTTCCCATGCCCTCTTGCTCGTGTGTATTGATTTAAATCTATTATTTTATTATTTAGGTATTATTTAAAAACCTAGCAATGGGGACACATGGTGGATAAGAAGCAAAAACTTAAAACATTATTAGACATGAATCATCTTGTTGATATGCCCATCGCGAATTATTCAGAAAAGTTTTAGCTAGCAAAATTCTCTACCTACGGAAAAAATACACGTGGTTCTAAGACATTTGATTAAAATTTGATATTTTATGGTGATTGTTTTTTCAGTGTGGTATTTAATTTAAATCTCACTTTTCTCACGTTCAAAATTTATTATTTACATTTTATGGTAGAATGGTTTTAACTTTGTCATAGTCTCATACGCAGAAAAAAATCGATAAAGAAACTGTACAATGCTCCTTTTCAAACATCAGGACATAGGTTCGACGAACAACTGATGACGGACCATATTCAAATGTTCATTAATTATTTTTTTTTGAAGTAACGAGATGAAACGTACCTTAAAAATGAATCAATAAGTTTTCATTTCCATTTTTTTTTGTTATGGCCTTAAATGAAAATTCTCATGTTTTAATTGTACCCCTTTAGATTCTCTTCTTTTTTGTTGTTAATGAAATGATTGAAAACTTCAGCCGGTTCTTATTGTTTACATTTTTCATAACGCATAACACCCTGTTCATACTACAACTTGAAAACTTGATGTATAGGTGCTGATATCAAGATAGTCAACAAACTTAGATTATTTTACAGAAATCTGTAAAGCTTTGCCGAATTCTCAACAGCTGAAGTTCGGTAATCCGATTTTACGGATTTCGGTGAAATTTTACAGATATCTGTAAAAAAATTATCGGATTTCGGTAAAATATTACCGAAATCCGTAAAATTGAATTACCGAACGTTCAGCTGTTGAGAATTCGGTAAAGCTTTACAGATTTCTGTAAAATAATCTAAGTGTGTAGACTATCTTGATATCAGCACCTATACATAAAGTTTTCACTGAAAATATTGTGCATGGCATTTGATATCAAGATATTATATATCACGTAATATAGGTTGTAGTGTGAACGGGGTATAAACATATCATGACATTCTTGTACAGTTTTCTTTGGTTTTCTACAGGCGACGAAACATTTCTGCTGCCAGCAGCCAATGGTTTAAAAAATGTTACGACATAGATTTATGTCACTCAGAATGTTATTGATGGCTGGCTTATTACATACGATGCTTATTATATGGAATCAAATTATAAGAATGGATACTACCAACTCACAACTAAATATTAATCAAGCTATCAAATATAGTCGCACGTCATCATCATCATCTAAACTGTATGAAACTATCGGCAGAAATAGGGCGACATTTTTCGCTTTCTATTCTTTGCTTTCGCTTGAACTGACCATATAAACTGTAGGTAGTGTGTGAGCCTCAAAAAAAAAGTACATTCCTCAAATAAGGTATATAGAGTGAATTATTTAGTTCGATAAAGAATTGATACACACAAAGTTTCATGTGATTCTGAGATGGTGTTGCTTCCATGCCTTGGTGGGAAAACCATCCTATAGTTTTCTTGTTGCGAATCACTCGCGCCCTTCAAATTCCTTGCCAGGAGTTTTCTAATAATTATTTTACAGCAAAAACAGCGATCAACTTTCTGAGAACATGTTTGTTAGCTCTAATGATATCAGGAGACAAACACAGCAAATTATGTGAAATATCTGCTATCTCTTATAATCACACAAATCATATTTAATTGGAAAGCAAAGCACATCGGATTAAGCGAAACGACAGTAAAATTTTAGTTATTACTATTGTTCTGTAACACACCGTTAGATTCTACAATCACGTACTACTAAGCTCAATCAGGTAACCTCCCGACACACCCCTACCAGCACGCAAGGTATTGACGGCATTTATTCACACTTGACACGCATTCATCTACCACGTCCGTCGGGTCGGGTCGGGCCGGGTCGGGTTGGGTAAGGAGTGAGAAAAGGGTCTGTTCGAATAAATCTAATTAAATTTCATCGATCACTTTTACGAGCCGGAGTTTATTTATATTTGCACTCGTGGCAGCCGTGTGCCGGTGGGTTTGCTACAAAATATCAAATTCTGAATGGACGGTTCCTGCCAACACGTCTTGGAAGCTGTTTGAACCAGTTGCTGGTGTCTGGTTACTCAAACGGTCAACAATGGTCGTAAAAATATAAAAATCGACCAGCATTTTCTATACAATTTTAGATGAATAATCAATTTATGTGAAATAGGTGACCAATGAGATTTTCTATCCCTAAACTTCCTGTTAAGGTGAGAAGAGGTAATTTTAAACTTTGAACTTACAGGGTTAGCCCAATTAAGTGAAGCAAAAATAATACCTAATTGCTTTAAATTAAAATGAAATTTTTATTGGGTTCTCTCCCTGACATGTTTATGTATAACAGAATAGACTAAAAGTTCAATTAGATATCTTTTTTACTTTAACGAATGCCTAGAGTCGGTGCGGGAAAGCATTACGAGCGATTCCCATCTTTTGCTCAGGAATATCATTTGGGTTTGGGTTTGGGGTTCTCAAACTTTTCTATAATGCCTCAAATGAAAAATCCAATCGCTTTACGTCTGACGAAGAAGCCTTAATTCTTTAAACTCCGGAAAATTGTTCTTACATCAGGCCTGCGAAACATTTGCTGAATCCTGTAGGAAAATCCATTTGTGGATTATAAGAATGGTTGTCAAATGTCCTTTCAAAACATTATTGAAACAAATTACTGGGTTTAGTCACCGTGAACATGTACTATTTTGTTTTTCGTTGGTTTTTATCGGTGAAGTCTATAAAAACCAACCAAAAACAAAATAATAATTATTGAAACTACTCGAACTGATGAAGGGATCTCATGAATCGATGATGCATAGATTCTATCATTTTTTGGATTTAGACTTTGTTGAAACACGAAAGTTTTCTCATTTGAAAAATAATCAACGTATCACCGTGTCGGTGAAGGTGTTCCCAATATCTAATGACGCTAATTTTGTTGTTGCTTCCGTAACTTCGAGTATTTTCCATAATTTGTATACTCTTAATATCAATTCTTTTTGAAGTACATTTCTGATGGTTTATTCGCATTTTATTCACTGATTGGCAAGGCATTCTACAAATTAGTTACCGTTGTAGCGTACCGTTGTGTATACAGAGTCTTTATTTTGTTAAGTTTTTTTTGGAATAAGAGACTAATAAGAGAGTTAGGGTACTTAAGTTTCTCGTACTGGGAAAACAGTTGTGAATTTTAAGTAACGGTGCGCTCAATTGCGACAATATGACTCCAAAAGAATAGAAATTCTCTCACAAGGTGAATGTAAACTAGCGTTAGATCTATATTCTATCATAGTAGACACAAAGCGCGCTTTGTCTATGTGTGTGAGTGGCAGGGAGGGAGTTTGTTGCAATAATCTTTTAAGTGAAGATTGAAAACAGCTTTAATCTGGGATTTGGATATGCTCCTAAGGCTTGTTCGCGACAAAATCTGGACAGATCGAATTTGGAACAAAACAAATTTGCTGTAAGTTCTAATGACCGTTACTTAATTAGGCTGCGCGATTGAGAAACCATGAACTTTTGATGACGCCCACAATAAATACCAGTAATTTAATTAGGCTGCATGACGAAACTATGAACTTTTGAGTTTACTCCAGCCATTAGGGTATGTGCAGACTTCTCTGCAACCGATTTAGCTACTTTTGTCCAAGATTTTCGAAATGTTTCTATAGTTGTAGCTTGTTGTTTATATTGAGAGTGTTCTCTCTTCACGAGAGCCCAATACCACCCGATACGTCGCAACTCCAGGCAGTTAGGTGAACTCGCCTCTTTCGGTACAACATGGATTCCATTCGCTTTATACCATTCCAAAACATCTTTGGTATGGTGACAAAATGCCAAATCAGGCCAGAATTGCGAGGAAGCGTCATGGCTGCGTAGCAATTGTAACAGTCGCTTCCTTAGGCATTCTTCACGGTATATTTCCTACTTTATCGTTCCGTTAGTGATAAAGCTTTGGCTTGCTCGACCACAGCTGCATGTTGCCTGCCAAACCAAATATTTTTTGTAAAACTTTTTCTTCGTCCTGAAATGCTCTTCTACGCCGTACCGTTGCATGCAGTATAACAAGATATTCCGGGAAGCTGCTTAAAGTCTTCCAGCACATAAGTTTCATCGTCCATTATCACGCAGGAAAACTTCGTCAAATATTCGCGATACAACTTGCGAGCCCGGATTTTAGCTATCACATTCTGTTTATCATTACGGTTCGGTACAGTTTTCACCTTGAACGACTTCATATCTTGCCGCTGCTATGCCGCCGTATGCACGAAAGTTGGGGACAATTCTGTTATTCTAGCCAGTACGTACCGAACGATCTGGTCTCTTCTGCAATATTTGCTTCACCTTCACGTCCTTCTGGTGGTTCCTAAGATCCGTTTTTGTTCCGCTCCCAGTCTTCCTGGCTGTTGGTTGTTAAACGTGTATCGAAAGCATCAAGAACGCTATGGACAGTGCTTGAAGGATACCAAGCTTTTTTGCAAGTTTTCTTACTGACAGATCCGGATTTTCATTGCGACCGCACACAATTGCTTTTCGCACTTGCTATTCTTTTGACGCAATCTTTGATCTCAAAGCTTGTAGTATTACAAAAAATAGATTTTACACAATGAACAGACAAACGTTCATCTGTCTGCAAAATATTTCACGCGTTGATGAAGTATTTCCAGAAATATGCGTATTTAGAGATGTCCAGATTTTGTCGTGAACAAGCCTTATTGCAGATCCAGCAACCCATTTTAGTATGTCTGGAGAGTCAAATCCGTTCCTAGTTTACTTTCACATGCAATAAGCCTCGCACATAAACATAACTATTTTCATACGAAAAATAAACACACTTACAGGTTCAAAATGATCAAATCTGGCGCGTATTCATTGTTTATACAGTGACCGGCAGGCCATTGACAAGCCTATATCAATAGCAGTGATTGACAGTAGACAGGATGTCCTGGGCCCAAATTGATTTGAGCCCGCTGTCAGCTGTCAAATAGAAGTCTAATAATTTGTTTTGGTTGTTTGTTTTGATGTAAAACACCACAGAAAGCGATCTTTCTGCTTTGTAAGACGTGCACAACGAAAACGAGCAACAACAGACAAAACGTAAACGAACTACAACAAACACAACTTACAATGTTGACATTATTTTGACAGCTGAGCTTGCTGAGATATTGTCTACGTGAAAAAGTGGTCCTTGTCATAGGCCTGGTGACCGGCGAAAAAAAGATCATTCCGTAATGAATTTGTAAATGTTTACAAAAGTTATGGATTTGCAAAAGAGCTGGGCGTTGAGATACATCCTCTTAAAAGATACACATGGAAGTTTGGTTTGGCTTAATGGTAATGTTTTTTTTCCTTACAGAAATGAAAATTATCAACCATTTCAGACAAACTATTTTATAGGGTATGGTGAACATAAAAAAGATATTTCAAAAATCAACAGAAAAATCGGTGAAAATCAAGTAATTAGTAATCAATATCGCCCCTTTCGCCATGATGATCACCTGTAGCCGTTTTGGCATGCTTTCCACTAGGTTTCTGAGGTAACTGAGATCCAGTTCGTTCCAAGCCTTCTTCAACGCCGTACGTTTGTTTGTTGGTTACGGAAATGCGTCAACGGATAATGCGATCCGAAATCTCAGCTCAGCTTCTTTTTCATTTACCGGATTGTGTTGAACGAATTTTTCTTGATCTCCCGGGTGATTTTGCGGTCCTCTCGTTGATCCGTTTTATGTTTTCGTCCACGTCCCGGACGATCAGCAATGGAAGTGTGCTTCTGGGGCTTAAGAAAATTCTTCTGAACTGCATCACGGCTCACTTCATATCTCTCGGCAACGATCCGATTTCGGACCTGTAACGAAATTTTTTTGCCATCCATGTTAATCGCTTTAAAATCACTTCCGGTAAACTCAACACGCCTACTGTTTCTACTTGCGGTGAAGCCGATGTAAAAAATTAGACGTCAAAGTAGTGATTTACGGGGGTAGGTAAACCTATGCATTCTACACGGAAAATTATTTAAATCCAACTTATTTAGATTGAAACTGACCGTGCTATGAAAACCTTAAATTTCTGTTTCCAGTGATCTAATGAAGCGCTCAATCAACCGGCTTGTAAGGCCTAACCAATAGTTAAATAGATTTGCCTAACAAATAGTACAACAATTTTAGAGAACAACACATTTCGAATAAATGTAAAAATAAAAAGCTGTCAATGTTGCTAGTGTCTTACAGTTAAACTGCAGGCAACATTGGTATCTGGTACGTGGAAAAGATGACAAATATCATTGCTACTATGCCACGTTGTACAATACAGTGTATAGTGTTGTTGAGCAGCCAAAAGATTATCAATTTCTTGAATAAATAAATTTCTACCAGAATAGCCATATACATATGGATTTGTCTTTATCGTTTATCCGCCTCGTGCCTCTACAATCCAAGCAACCGTGCCGTTTTTCAAACAATCAGACAATTTTTCAAGATTGCTGAGTAGTTACCACAGAGAGTCACCATACTGTCGACTCTCAGAACTATTCTGGACGACGAATCAAGATAGTTATTTTTTTCCTCTTATATGTACCACACTTTTCCCCATCATAATCTACTAAATGTTTTACATAATAAACGAAATAAACGAAATAATAAAATCCAAATGTATGCAAGTGGTACAAATCTTCATTACTCTATTGCTTAGTCCCGCGACCCTGGAGCCTTTTTTCAATTATCTTCAACTTGCAAAGGTATTTGAGTACTTAGAGTGCATGAAAAACTGCAACCGCTGTCGGTTTCAGTTCGAATCTCGATGACGATTTTTGCTCATGAGAACCAACATCGGACGCCAATCTAACATTCAGCAAATTGAATTCAATTCAATTTTGCGTAGCAAATTGATGTGTTGCATTTTTACAGACAGACAATGTTGTATTTCCTCATCAAGTCACGATTCCTACCGAAAAAATCGAAAAAAGCATGCAAAATCGGAATACAATCTTGCATTTCTATTTTTGACGTTCTATTGATTGCATTGCTTCACCTTAACTTCATAAGTGTTTTCTCAATAACCACGCGTGAAGAATACACACTGTAATTGAAATTTCAAAATCGTCCAAAATAAAAATATCTAAAGGCTAACTAAAAATAAATTGGTACGCCCCTCGAACGTAGTGACGCCTCTAGTGTTGGGAATTTAACATTTTTGACAGTGGATACACGTCTATAGAAAACAACTGGTGTCAAAGTAGTTCATCGCGTTCAGAATTAACGTCAAACGGAACCCGAAAGGAGAAAAAATGTTGTGCACAAACACCAGAAAAAAAAGCCGGCGTCGGTGGTGTAGTGGTAAACGTGACTGCTACTGGCACCCCAGTGGGTCTGGGTTCAATCCCAGTCGACGTCGGTGGTTTTTCTGAGGCGAAAAAATCTGGTCATGTCTTCCTTCGGAAGTGAAGTAAAGCCGTTGGCCCCGGCTCATAGTCATGAGCCGTTAGGTAGGGTCCAGGTGGTGGAGTCGTCTCCCTGGCGTCGGTGATTTTCACCATGTGAGGAAATAGGCCGACGGAAAAAAACATCAGGAAAATACGGAGTGGTCCGATTCCAGGCTGGCTTAAATCCTGAAGATGTCGAGTGTTCAAAACCTACATGGAAACCCTGAGTGTGGAAAGGAATCAGCGAACCTACGAAAAAACTGAAACCAGGGATCGTCAGCTGCGCAGCAAGGTGTTGGGGTGCGTTAAAGCCAACCCCGGTCTTTCGATCCGAGATGTGGTCAGAAAGTTCAACGCCAAATTTCAAAAGGTGCGGAACATGCTTGCCAAACAAGGATACAAGTCGTACAAAGCCAACAAACAACCAAATGAAGCAGAATTACGTGGCCAAACAGTGTGCACGGCTCTTGTACGACCGTGTTTTGACGAAACATACGTCAAACTCGATTTCAAGCAGCTTCCCGGTCAAAAGTTTTACATCGTGACTGGACGTAGAGATGTATCGGGAAGATTCAAGTTCGTGTTTGTCGACAAGTTCGCAAAGAAGGCCATGGTTTGGCAAGCGATTTGCAGTTGTGGTCTAAAAACGAAACCGTTCGTCACATCCTCGACGATAACATCCCATGTTTATATAGAAGAATACCTAAAAAATCGTGTATTGCCGTTCATCTGCAAGCATAGGAGAAAAGTCATCTTTTGGACCAATTTGGCCAGCTGTTATTACTCCATTACTGGAGTGGTATGCCGACAAGATTTATTTTGTCGTAAAACTAATGAGTTCTTCGAATTGCCCGAATTTTCGACCAATCGAAAAATACTGGGCAATTTCAAAGCAGCGACTTCGACGAAGCAACGGAGAGTCCAGAACATCTAGCATATGCGGGCAAAATGGAAGAAATGCGCTGATTCCGTGTCCATTTCCACTGTGCGGGTGATGCCTGGGCTCCATCAAGAGGAAGGTTCGATATTTTGTTCGAACTGGGGAAATGTAACCATCTAATACTGTAACTTTGAAGTTTTGATAAAAGTACTGTAAAAGCAACTATCAATGGACTTTTCAAACTTATTGAGTCACGAATTACAGGTCATTTTGTGCGTACCAGTTTGCTTTGGGTCAACCTTGAAATTAATTGTAGAATAAAAATCATTTCTTGTTGTTGTTGTGGGTATTTTACTTTTATCTTACATTAACATAAAATATAGCATTTTGAGTATTATGACCACCTCTTTTATGGAGCATTTCTGATGTGCCATTGCTTGTTTGAAATGAGCACACCTCTGATTCGAGCTTTAAGTAAGGAGAAACTCCATACCAACATATCAGTACTTTCATGTGGGCATGTTTTATAGCTCTGCTTCGCTACATGCAGAGCTGTCTGTTGGTAGCTGGCAATAGATTAATCGGTTTGGCAGATGGCGATGCAAAAAAAAAATCGTAAATTCATTTCGTAGGTGTGCAGAAACCCCAAAAAGTGTTTAGTTTAATGAAACGCCAACCGCATTTCCGGTTTATGAAACAATAATCAAATCTTCATATGTATTTCCAAGTAATGGCAAACATTCTGAATAATGTAATTAATATTGACAGAATATTATCAGCATGGTAACATTTCTTCTTATTGTTAAAAAATCGTTTCTCAAGACAAAATTCAACGCGACATGGTACGGAGCAAAAGTATTTTTCCCGGCTTAATCTCAGAAGACTGATTTATTTGCCTTTTCGGAGAAAATGCTTTTACTTGGTTGAACTTTGCTGAAATCACGCGAGGTTATGAAATTGCTTGTAGTACAAGTTAGGAATTTTGTTGGAGTACTTTTTTCGTTTTCTTTTGAGCATATCTCGTTTCATATTTAATCCAATCGCATGTTTGCATTGAATTTGATCTGCGAATGTTGTATTTCGATTACATTCCCATGATACGCTTGATTAAATATAAATGGAACATTCTCGCTATGCGAGATCCGACGGAAACATGTAGCAAGATAAATGCAAATGTAATTTCGACATAACAAAAGTATACTATGGTAATTTTTACGCTCAGCTTTAAATCAATGGTCGTGATGGTTGAATCATGCAGCGTCTATTAGCTGCTTGTACTATTTGAACTTACTTGGGCTCTTTTGATCAAAAACTCGAGCCAACACTCATACTGCACTGGTCATTTTATATTTATATTGAAATTACTAGAGGCAGAACAAATCCATCGAGATGGAAGTTGATACAATTAATAAATTCTGAGCTCTTTGAATTGTTGATGGCAGTGCACCTACTATTCACAATGATCAACGAAAAAGGGCATGTGCCACTTGACTCAATTCAATATGCTACAATCGTTAACATTTTTATTGTAACTCATTAAATAACTGAACTGCAAAAGATTTTAAATTGGTTACATACAGGGTGCGGCAGAAAACAATGCGAAAATTTGTTCTATTTCTTTCAAATCCCATTTTCAACTAATTCAAGCAATAACATCAACATTTTCGAGTGCAGTTGTCTTTATGAAGTTCTTTTAAACAAATTTATTCAATATGTCCTCCATTTTTATTAATAACATTCTCGAGCCGACGCCGGAAGCCAGAGCATGCCTTTCGGACGTTGTCCTCCAACATTGACTGCCATGTGCGTGTTATGGTTGACTTCAGGGTTTTCACACTAGGGTGTGATGTTTTGCAAGCTCGTGCTTCGACATATGCCCAAATCGAATAATCCAACGGATTAAGATCTGGACTGCTAGGGGGCCACAAATCCTTCGGCCAGAACTTCATGTTATCGTTCAACCATTGTTGGGTTCGATTGGACGTGTGACACGGCGCTCCATCCTGCTGTAGGACAACGTTTTGGTCCTCGGAGAAGTTGGCCTTCACCCAGAGAAGCACTTGGTCCTTTAAAATACCGATATACATTTCGGTATTGATTTTAACTCCAGCATCAATGAAAACAGGCGGCATTTTCAAACCGTTGGACGCCACCAAGCCAAACATCATGACACCAGCGGGATGTTTGGTTTGAAATTTGAATTTCACTTTTTCCGAAACGTTCTCCATTTTCTGCGGTGAAATGAACCGGTCCGTGCGGCTGTTGGCCACAGCATCGATGCTGAAAAGCTTTTCGTCGGAGAACAGGATTATCATTTTTTCCTTCTTCAACAAGGAAAGCAATCTCTTGGAACGAGTTACTCGTAGTTCCTTGACCCGGTCCGTAATCAAGTGGCGTTTGACTCTGGCTCTGGAAGCTACATGCAGGTCCTCTTTGATGATTCTCCGCATGGATTTCTTCGAAATATTGGCTTCTTTTGCAAGTTTTCTTATGGATCGCACCGGGTTGCGAACAATTTTTGCACGGACCGATTTGATCACGTTCGCCTGCTTAGGACCATCCTGCAGGGACTTTTTTATGCGGTAAACTGTTGCCAAATGGCACCCTGGCAATCTTTTTCGGCTTCTTCTGGGCGAGCAACAAACTAGTAATCTTTTCTTTCGGGAACATTTTGACGAATTTGTAATAAATCAAATAGAATGTTTGGTTGCAGCACTTGAAAGTAAACAAATACACTTTTGACAGAAATTAGTCACTAGCTACACATATTAACCCAATACTCAAGTTTGAACATTTTCGCATTGTTTTCTGCCGCACCCTGTAGTATCTGTACTGGGGGTATCCGAGGGTTCTTAAATCGACCAACCACCTGCTCCTCCAAGATTTCAATCTCCACATCACGAGCTGGGAATCCGGTGTAAAGGGTGTCCACAGTTAAACTGCGTCACTTTAAACTCGTCCTTAAAAAACAAGTCTCTCAACATTTTGTCATGAAATATTGAGGGATTAAAATACAATGTATAATCTTGGCTAAGGTATTTGTATTTCACTGTATATGTACAACGTTTGAAACGATTAAGAAGGTTAAGTGATGCTCCATTTCTCTTCAAACGGTTGGAACCTAAGCATTAACTCAAGTCCTTGCCCTATATGGCTTAGGGTTATAGCGCCATCACTCGCTCTCTGAAAGGAGAAGAATGTCTGAAGGTAGAAGACAGGTGATGAAAGAATGTATATCTGATTTCTTGGGTGGCTGAAGGCTGTAGAAAGAACATGTCATTGACTATGTTAAATCAATTACCTTTTGAAAAATTGTAGATGGTATATGCCAAAACACTTCTGTTAATTGTTAGAGACACTTGCAGTTATGCCGTAATGATGTCGCTCTTTTTCGTTTGAGTTGAAGCGGGTGACTATTGGACCACGGTGACTTCAGCAAACTATTGATAATCTTCAATGTACTTCGATTATACAGTACTGGACAAAATAAATCATACACTTGGTCCCGCTTTCAAATTTTCGATAATTTTTTAGAACCAACGGTCGCTGTTATGAAATTCAAAATGGCTTCAAATATCGCTTAATGTTATTTACATTACGAAAAAATACCTAAAATTAAGCTGCCTCGCGTTTATAACATCCAGCAGGACAATGATCCGAAACACACCTCGTACGTAGTATAAGAGTAGTAGTTATACAATGTACCTAAATAACTCAAATCCCCTCTACAGTTGACGGATTTGAACCCTTTTGAATATAAAGGTTTTCCGATCAAAATTTGGCAAAAAGGTAATGTGTATGAGTCGAAAAAAGTCGAATATTCAGCTAAGCTTCCTTTTTACCGACTGCGAATGGCCGGGACTTTTGTTTAAAACCTACCATAAGATTTTGTAGAGTCTCCTTGTCCACTTTATTCGCCGCAGAACGCCAGTTTGCCTTGAACTGTTTCTCGCTCACATCAGCTTTTTGAGTCTTCTTAAGGTTCCGCTTGACGATGACCCAATATTGTTCAATTGGCCGAAGCTCTGGCGTGTTCTTGTCCTTGGGTACCACTTGAACGTTGTTGGCACGTTGGTAACAGCACTCCATAATCTTTTTTCCGTAATGGCATGATGCCGAATCCGATCAAAATAGAACGGACGATTATGTTGCTTCAGGAAAGGCAGTAGACATTTTTGTAGGCACTCGCTCAGATAAATTTCCTGGTCGACGGTTTCGGTCGCAATGTAAACGTTGGTCACCAAGCCACAGCGACAGACTGCTTGCCACACCAGATATTTTTTTGCGAACTTTGACAGTTTAATGTGCTCGAAAATATCTGCCACCTTTTCCCGTCCGGATGCCGTATAAAAGCTGTTTAAAGTCTGCCTTGACGTCCTGTACCATGCAATCAAACTTCGTCAGCATCGTCGTGTACAATTTTCGCGATCGTGCTTTAACCGACGTGTTTTGTTTATCGTCGCGAGTTGGAGTCACCACTTTCTTGTAAGTCGTCAGTCCAGCTTGTTTTTTAGCTCTATCGACGGTTCAAGGCGCCACTCCTAGCTTCTTTGCGACATTCGGACGGAGAAGTTGGGGTTGCGCTCGAAACAGCGGGCAACTCTTTTTGTCGTCGCTGTGGCTTCCGGCTTTCGATTTCCACCCGATTTAGTTATCCTGGCTGTCGACAAACGTATCAAAACCTTAATTATCGGGTAATTGAAAACCTTATTTTTGGTTATCTTATCTTAGCGTTATGTTTTGTTTTTCACAAAATAGGTAATCAGTGACTCAATAAGTAATTGCAACATGTTAACATGTTATTACAAGCTGCCAAACCTATTCTGAACGACGTTGATCAATATCAAGAATCGCCCTAACCTAGCACTAGTAAACCTCTCACATGGTCACCTGCTAAGCTGTTTTCGTGTTGTGCCCCAGCCCATTGGATCTATTTTTTACCTGTCACTGTTGTTCCGGTTTTATTTACGATATTTTGTTTGCGTTTAAAAAGAATGGTTGAGAAAAGTAATAAGAGGTATAAGCTGAAATCTAAGTGCATGGCACGCCATGAGTTCTCTGAATATGGTCTCTCTGATAATTTAATCACACGAAGCTGTTTTCTGTAAAACAATTAAACAAATGATCAAACATGGAATTTGTTCTCTGGAAATGTAACAAATTACCTAAAATTTGCTTTGACAATTTATAAATTGAAATTATATAAATTACAAATCGATTTTCCTCGAATCGATGCTTGCGCAGCCGATTTCTACTCGAATCGATTTTTTTCGAATTTGGGAATCGATTCAGCAGAATCAATTTTTTGTGTAAAATGCCCATTGCTAACACGCACACATTTTCAAAATGAGGGATGTGCAAAATTGTTTAATGCACGGTGAAAGGAAATGCGTCAAATTTAAGTCGACCAAATTTTGATCGAAATACCCTTTAGTACACTGAAAATTTATTTTCGTTAAATAGCTTTCACTCGTTTCGTAAACATGGATTTTGTACATAAAACAAATGTCTCGTATATTATATGAAACATTCATGTTGCTTTTTGTCTGGTGAAATACTCTTATTACGCCTTTTTGTATAATGCACGAAATGGATTTCGTGAAGACCAGCCAATCCCAAGTAACAATTTTAGTTCTATTCCAGCCGTATAGCACTCCTCCCGGCTTTGTTGATGAAACTAAATTCAAAACTGTTTTGTCCACCAACACCTCTTCTATGCATTTTTAAAGCCGAAATGTGTAAAAAGTGAAAACAAATTCATAAAACCTTTCGAAGACCATAAAGATTTTGAAAATGTTCTAGTGAAAGATATTATGACCACTTGAGAACCATCATAAAACCTATTGACCGCCATCAAAACCAGCCGATATCGTGATTGGTTTTTGTTGTTCTGCTTTGTTCGATTCGCTGCTCTTCTGATTCATTCAACAGTAAATAATGGCTGAGAAAAAAGTTCTAGTGTTGCGGGAAATTATCTTTGATAGCAAAATATATAAAACAAATTGAGTTTTTTTATAGCGTATCATGCTCCAAATCATATGCGCATTGAATTTTATGGTGAATATTGGCACGATAATAGCTGAAAATTAATGCGCCTCGCAAATTATGCGAGTTTACAACAAAAAAAAACAGAATTGTAAGAAATATATTCGGTAAATTAATCATGAAACTCCTGAAAATTGATGGAATTCTAAAGGTTATCTAAACGAATACCGAAGTTTGTCTCAGATCTACAGTTCAATTGTATTACATTTAAAATTTGGTGAATTTATTTTTCCACATTTCAATTATTTCATATATTCCAATATGGCGATTGCAAGAAATCACAGTTTTGCAATGGCTACCATAAAACTATCTGGTCGCTTGGGAGCTTTCCTCAATGCCAATTAGCCGTTTAATGCATTTATTGGAGGCAAAATGGTTTTAAAATGATTTTTAAACTGACCCCAATAAAATAATACGAATGAGTCCTACAACGGCATTTCAAAACAGCATTTTATGAGTTTATAAAGTCACAGTAAAACCTTTGATAGGAGTAAAAGGAATTTGAGAAGTCAAGGTTTTAATATCGTTGTAAAGAAGCCGTCTAGGTTTTTATAAACCTGACTAAAATTTGAAACCTAATGGTATCGCTTGCTGCCATAATAAAACTGAATTGATTTCTAGTGGCTTTCATAAAACTTTGATAAAACTTAATAAAACTGGATGGTTTTGGCTATGTTACTTGGGATTGCTGCTTCTCTATTATCATACTCCTTGCATGTTGGTTTTACTGCTGGGATGGGCGGGAACAATTTATTAAAGCACTGTCAAGAGTTATAAGATCAGACTCATCAATCACGCATCTTCTCACAAATCACCATGGCCTAGTGAGATCAACTACGGATTCAGTATCAACGCTTTCCAAAAATACAGGATCGAATCCTATGTTAGAAACATTAAAAAACGCTGGACAACTCCACGTGGTTGCGCTTTTTGTTTCAATTGCATTTTGAGTCGATAAAGTAGATCTGTCTCTCATTCTTGCAAGCACCGGAGAAACGTTTCTTTTTAATGTGTAACAAAATATTCGTAGCTCTTTTTATTGTTATCGTACAATATTCGTGCATTTCTTTCTGTTTCAACAAGTTTTGACAGTTGCACGTGTGCCATTAGTTACGAAGGTAGCTTCATAAATAGTACAATTCAGTAAAATAAACTAAAATTAATTTTCAGTGCATATAAACTAATGATAATAGACGTATGTTTCTACGTTCATCAATGCTCCGATTATGTGCACGATTTTTTTATTTAAAAATAAAAAGCGCTATGTATAGCATAGGCGTATTTTTACTACGCATACTTTTTACATCGTATGTTATTTTGATTATTTTTTGCAGTGTGGATTAGTACTAAATCAATTAGTTTGGGTACTTGTTATAGGACAAGAATTTAACATTTTCTGTAGTTAACATTACTTATAACTTCTGTTTAGAATAGAACATAAAGCTCTAGCTCATGAGAGTAGAATTCATATAATTGCTCATTTTTGGTTTACTTCCTACTAACCCTCCTGCTACTGAAACTGGACTGAGTGGTGAACAAAAAAAATCCAAATGCTCGAAAACACCCACTAACCTATGTATACTCCAGCAGCAATCATCACCAAACCTAACATTCCCAATAGCAATAAACGTGATAATCCTCGAGTTTAAGTTGCTGTTCGTTTTATGTTGCCTCTCCATCATTGCTAACGAATGAACGCCCATTATTCACCGGCAACGGTGCGTTACGCCGACTGAAAGCAGTGTGATTGTTTCTACTACGAAAGAGCATACAAAAACCTAGCGGGACCAGCTGAGAAGTTCATCACATCGCAAAAACCATGGCTGGCCCGCACCTGGACGAATCAACCGTGACGACACCGTCAATAACCGGCGGCGTCGTCGTCAACACGGCTTCACTCAGTCTTTCGCGACCAACGAATTACGACAGCTCCATTTGCACCATCGACGATTTTATATCCCACCTGAAGCACAAGGATTTGGAAAACGATGTCTCCAAGTACTTAAGCCACAAGCAGCGACCGCTCTGCCGACGGGTGCTAAACTACCTGCGGACCGCCTGGATGGGAGCAAAGTTTACCTCGGGAACTGGTATTTATCATAAATCATGCTGATACTAACATATATTCCTGTAGTAAATGCGTATAAACCTCTAAGTATTTTTTTTGTTATCCTTTTTACATTGCACGTGTAAAGCATTCCGCTTTTTTTGGGTTCTCGGTTTTTGCAAATCCATGGAATTATATTACATGTTTCTAGTAAGGTTTGATAAATTTAAGCTTAAATCATCCGTATCGTTTTTGGTGTTATATGGTGGGATGTTCTAAACACCTTATTTTACCATTAAACACCATCCACAATGAGCAGTTTTCTCGATTTCCGTGAAAGTTCTCAATTGGCAATGCAGCTATATAATAAACCTGTCCAAAGAATTTCTAAAAATTTCCACACGGATGTGAAATGCTAATGCTATGATGTCATCTGTGTCATCTCTAAACCGAAATCAAGTGACCATTTCCGAATTACCGCTATAGAAATCCAATGGACAGTACTAATTTTATTGCTATTTTGGATCAAGTCTTTTGATTATTATTTTTGTTTTTCCTATGATATCATTTTCTATTACATCATCAATAAACTTTTTTTGAAAATTTTAAGTCATAAGCTGCTAAGGTTTAACAGCCGCTCGAGTAGTTGCAGCTGTTTTATGTACATATATTTGAAAGTGTCTGTGCTGTTATACTTTACAGCGGGAATTGAACAAGCTGAAAAACTCGGAATTTAAACAACACGAAAAAAAAATCCTGTGTCCGGTTCACCCACGGGCCCCATCAAACAATACGTAATGTGGGGGGTCGACAGGGGATTCTGTTGATTACGCGCTACAGGTTTCAGCAGAAAGTGTTATGATAAGTTGGCATGCTTAGAAAAGCATTTTTTGTGTATTTCGTAATATTCGAACGGACCTAGGCAGACACATCATATTACGCTCGGTGTAACTTGGTTTTGAAAAAAATATACATTCCACTTCTTTTTATTGTTCTACCAAACAGCGCATTAAGAAGGCCCATGCGTTGAGATATGAAGCGGCTGGAAGTGTGTTCATTTTAGACACTGAATCAATAACTGACTTGGTACAAACAAACACGATGGTTGGTTTATTGCAAAATGATGAGTAATCTTAGCTGAAAGTTCCTTAGTTAAAATTGACAGAATCTCTTCGTCGACATTCTCTTTGCATTCCAACCGCTATGGAAAAGCATTCTTAGCTGATTTCAGAGCATACTAAGCCTTTTACACGAACAACAACTTGTCGATGCATGGTTTCATTGTAGAGAAATTAGGGAAAGAGAAAAGCGATGCAGATGGCCAACCAATGTTGCTGCATACCGAATGCACTGTTTTCCTCGAAATGTGGAGACGCATGGTGTTTCAAAATTGATTTGTCAATCTTCATCCACTGCCAAGATACATTTTCTACACGAAAAAAAAAACCCGAGTCCAGATCCGCAGTCATGAACTCGAGCACGTTTTACGGTTAAAGTCATGAAAACGTGAACTAGTTCACGGTCCGTTTTCTTTTTCAGGAACGCTTCTGTTTCTGTGTACATTAAACAAAAACTAAAGTTCAAACTCGATGGGTTTTTATTGAAAATTCAAAATTTAACGAGAGATTCTGGTTTATAAAAATGCATGGCCAAAGTGATTCCGGACTTTTTTCTGGTTGCCAAATTCAATATCCGCTTTTATCCTTTCATGTCAATTGCAGTTCCATTATCTTCAGTATGCAGTGTCTGGGAAGGAAAGGGTGATATTTGTCTGGCAGGACAGAAGTAAGGATTTGATTTCCATAAACCATGCGTATATTTCCATCGAGATTGATAAAGTTGGTATGAGGACTTATTTTCTCAAGAACGATTGCTTGAATCCAGCACACGTAAACATCCATCCACCACAAGTGATTGTGGTTCATAATCATATCACCATGCTTTTGGAAACAGTGGGATAATTATTAGGTTTTACTCGAGGGGAAAGAACGTTAATAGCCAGTTTATGTTCGTTTTCAAGTTTGACTGGGTTACTGGAATTCAAAAGTGTTCGAGGTACATAGCAAAACATTAACGACGAAAGAGTTCTACCTGTACTAGCAGACGGAGTATAGCGGTAATTTAACAGCATTCGATTAAGCTTCCTTTGAATTGGCATGGGTTTGAACTTCTCGTCCAATAAATACTTCTTCCTAACAGTCTTTCTTGTCTATTGTCTTTTATACAGTCTTCTTTGTCTATACTTCTCTGTCTGTCATCCCATTAAACTGTGGATGGTATGGTACTAATTTAAACACCTTGATATTCAAGGCATGCTTTGATAAAAAGAGACAAATTAAAGTGTGTGCCATTATCCGAACACACTCTTGTAAGCAGATCGAAGTATGTGTAAACTTCTTCGAATTTTTCAAAAACACTATTGAATAATTTGTCAAAAACACGTTCTCCGTTAAAACTTGACATCAATAAACATAAGGCCACACGGCGGCTATTTCTAGTATTTAGTGAGCTATATGCTTGAAAACTATGTAATAGTTCATAGGAACACCAAAACTATGTAGTTATAGCTCATAGTTATGACTTGCAAGCGATAGTTTTACGCTATGATATAGAGCTGTGCTGGTTTTCGTGTGTACACTCTAGTGAAAGTTTCTATGTAATAAAAGTAGGCTATGAACAATTCCATACGAACAGAATGGTGCATAGATCGTTGGTTAAAGTTTTTTAACAGTTTGTCTAATTTTTTTGCTAGTTTGTTTTTTCGCTCATTTTTCAACGCAAAAATGGACCAGGAATAAAATTGTGTCAGATTGAGCTGTGGGAGCAACATTCGGTGTTGTGGGACCCAACTAATCCCGATCGCCTGAGGAAGTGTATACTTTAAAGGGAGTGTATTTTTCGGCTTTCCAACTCCTCACCCGAAGAAAACTTAGACCAGAGGATTTTGATACCTAGCTAAGTACTAAATTTTTCAAGGTGATAACGATTTTTAACCTTTAACTTCGATGCCGTACAATCGTTCCGTTCCGTACCCGTTTTGAAACTTGAAAAACCGAGTGGATCGAAACCAAAGCAAATTTGAAGCGTAGAAAGTCAACATATGATTAGATAGTGATTCTCTCGAACTGCGTCGAAATCGAACTTAAAGAAACAAAAAAAATGGGCCACTATTCTGGGTAAATCGACCGAATCATTGCTGTAGACGTTATAGACTGAGAACTGTCATGTAAGATAACCAATATACGATGGTTTTAAGGTACTTCAATAATAAATTTGAGCAGGTCTATGAAGAGATAATACTTTTCAGAATATCTCAAAAGTAGCAAATCGTCCTCGCGTCAGATGAGCCATACAATTTGATCCTGCTTCAGATTTCTCAACAGCAAGCGGCAAATATTCCTTTGTTGACATACGTAAACATGTATTCAGCATCCACCATAGTCATTAGAATGATGCAGAACTGCTTTTTATAATTTAAATAATCACTGACGATCGTTGCAGGGGTTTTTATACTAACGTGCTTTCCGTCTAACGCTCCTACACAATTGGAAAATTGACATTTTTCTTCAAAATCACGTGAAATTGACTGCACTTCTCTTCTAAATAATATACGAATTTCAAATAAACCTGTCATTTCAATTTCATTCAATTTTTGCTGTTCTTACATCCGGTACAAACGAATATTTTGAAACCTCAAAGCAATGAATTTAACCGATTTTCCGGAACTTCTCAGAAGGACTTCCCTGACTTTCTCTGAAGAACTTCCCTGAAATTCCTCTGAAGAAATTAACTGAAATTCCACGAGAAACTTCCCTGAAATTCCCTGAAGAACTTTCCCGAACTTCTCTGAAGAATTTCTCTGAACTTCTCTGTAGAACTTCTCCAAAGTTCTCTGTAGAACTTCTCCGAAGTTCACTGAAGGACTTCCCTAAAGTTCCTGTGAAGAACTTCCCTGAACTTATCTTAAGATCTTCCCTAAAATAACTTTCCAGATATTCCCTGAAGAATTTTCCCGAACTTCTAAGAATTAACTTCTCTGAAGAACTTCACCGAAGATTTCTGAACATCTCCGAAATCCTCTGAAGAACTTCCCTGAAGTTGTTTCAGTGTACACTGTTTAACGGTCAATCATCAAAAGAGGCTGATCATGGACACGAATGGCTTTTTATAGGTGGAGAAAAAATACACTTCCATGTTTTATCATTATACAATAATACAACAAGTACAATAAAGATGGAGATGGATTCTGTGATAGGGTTCACAACATGTTTCAAAATTGATCAGTATTTCTCAATTAGCAGGAGTACCGGAGTATTGGCCTCATTAATCTTCTTGGGAACACTATTTTGACGTCATTTTTTTCTATTACTTTTTGGAGGAATTTGAGCAATGGCAGTTTGCCAAGTACGGCCCTTCTGAAGGCACTCCTTCAGAAAAATCTGCTGATTCATGTGTCCCAAAAGTATCAAAAGAACGCTTTTCAGCCCACAACTACTGATTGCTGGCTAGACAGGGAACTTTCTGAGCAATTTCGATATTTTTTTATTATTTATTCTAGCGGGATGCTCTTCAACCACCGTATTCGGTCGTATTTGATCGAAAACTGGCAAACAGTACGTTTCGTCATCCATAACCACGCATTTGCACTTTGTTAATAAATGTTCGTATAGTTTTCTCGAGCACTTTTTTGCCTCCGATTTCGCCTTATCATTCAGATCCAGCACAATATGGGCCTTAAAACTTCTTATTAAAGCCCACTTCTTTGCTTTGTGAACGTAGGATTGCGTAACATTTCTCTTTTTCGCCGTTTTGCTCGGTGGCAGTTTCGGAGTCCGTTTAAAGAAAAACCTACCAGCTTTAGCCACTTCCGGGTTTCCGGGTGATGGCCGGACATTCCCCGAACCGATTCAGATTGTCACACACCGTGGGTTTCGAAAAAATACGAAGTTTTGCCTTTACTCGAGCAGATAGATCGGGATGCTCGTTTCACGCGATCAGGATCGAATCGCGCACCTTGCTCCGGTTAAGTCATGCTGTAAATAAATGAACCTATCCTGACAACCAATGTCTACTGTGATTCTAGGTCTATGAGAAACCGTCAGTAACCAAAACTATAGATAACGCACTAGCCTGATAATGAAATAGTGGGCAACAAAATATCGACACAACCGTTCACAGCCGATGCTCGAAAGAAACTCTAAAGACTTGAGCGCAGTGATAACGGAAGCAGAACGGCGACGGCAGCGGTAGAGCGCAATCTAACTAAACATATCGATGTCATTTGCGACAACTGTCAAACTTGCAGTTTCCATTCCGTTTCCGTCCACATTGCGTTTGGGCCTTTATTTCGTAAACTTTCAATGATAACTCTGAACTTTATCAAAAAATTGACGTGTTGGTGTTCGAATATTCGTTGTAAAAAAACAAATGTATAAAGGACCCGGTTAATATTCTCAAATAAGTTGTTGCAGTTTCAGCTTCAAGCTTCAATAAGCTTTAATTTAAAAGATTGTTTAAACGCATGTAAACGTAAGTAAAATTCCTTTCAATTCCACTAGAAAAAGCGCCTCATCTCACTCACTGAAATTGAGATTGAAATTTAAAAAATAATACGTTTAGTTGTATATTATATAATAGTCTATTAATACAATATAAAGAACAATCCACGCTGATCCATCTGAAACTACGATTTAGGAAACTGTTGAAAATAAGAGTCCGTAGATGCATTTCGTCCTCGCCTTTGCTTAACTTCTTGTAGCCACATTTCACACAGAAAGATTGAAATTTCTCTCAATAATGGCTACCACCTTCTTGGCCATTTGTCGGGAGTATACTTTTAGATTTGTTCATCTTCCAACCTTCCGATCCACAGTCAAGCGCTGGACAAATGATTTGCAAACATAAAACACGGTACCGCGGAATATACCTATCATTCTCTCTGGAACAGTTCTCGAAGAGAGAGCCCACAATCTGTCGTTCTGGACAATGTGGGATTGTTGCAAGACGAATAACTTTTCGTCGGAAAAGATAAATTCTTCCCCAACGTGCCGCGACAAAAGCTGACTTGCTCTTTCGAGTCGTTTCTGCTTGAAAGGTTCCGAAACTCCATGAACCTTACGTTTCTTGAAAACTTGGAAACCGAGGTCATTTTTCAGTATATTGTGCATTGACGATCTCGAAACATTCAGATCTGCGGCCATTTTACGTACAGAGCGCTGTGATTTTTGTCTAATCCGTTCCCTGACCACTTTAACAACTCGTGCAGTCCGCACCATACGAGTACGACCGAATCTCTTCCGGTCATCCAAGAAGCAGGCGTCACGGTACCTTCGGATGGTTCGGTACACTAAATCCCGCTTTACTCCGAGGTTTTTCAAATTTCTGAAAATAGCCCCCGGGCGGGCGCTCACTTTTCAAACATTTTTTTATCACCGCAGCACGAAACTCCTTCATCGCTGGTAAAAGATAAACACCGAAAAAATGTATAAATATAGTGCAAAACTTCACCAACACATACGTGAAGGATGTTGAGTAGTTGCCCGACACCAATGCAAGGAAAAAGTGTATGAGAATATATTGGACACGGTGTAGGAGCGTTCTCAGAAACAGATCTCACCATAGGTGAATTAATCCAAGTTTACTTTCAAATCTGATCCTTCCCATACAACAGGTCAGTCCTTCATCAAACGACCGCAAGCCTCTTGCCTAGCAATGTGCGGCTTTTTATAAATAAGGGCTATCAAATCGAAACGTTGCAATTTACGGGAGCGACCTATTTTGGTGTATTAATCATACGATAAGGATCTACTTATTTTCCTACACCTCTTCTGGGCTTTCAGACTGGGCTCACCTTGCGTATTATGGAAAATAGCTATAACATAATCCCCAAATGTGTTTTACGTTGTTCCATTTTTTTTATTTTCGGCCCGCTCCCATGTTGTGGAATAGTTGATTTGTGAAGGGGAACTTAAACTACACCCCAAAAATAACTCAAGATATGCTAGGGTAGATGTACTAGGCACAGCAACTAGAAACATATTACTAGTATACGCCTGCGTAGAGTTCAAATAATTAATTGTTGTCACATTCTTAAAATAGAGTATTCTAAATTGCACAATGCTTCATGCGACATTATCGTTATGTAACGTACGACCACACCTGAATCACAAAGCTTCCAAAGTTATTCCCCTTAAGGTTAAAACTAACAGGAAAGTCGTCGTTCGATGCAGCGTAATATTTTGGGGGAATTCAACACAGCCAAATTTATTAGAAAACTTGAACGCAATATCGTAATGCTCACCAAAGTACGAATGTTATTACCAAGCAAACTGAAAGCATTCAAATGTGATACGTAATGTGGCATCGATGTACAGCAAAACGTGATAACATTGAACAGCGGGGTAACATTGCGCTTGATTTTAAAAAAGGAGGAAAAAAACAGTAGATTTGACTGAAAAAATTATAACTTTATTTAACAGGTATTCAGTCGTAATCAAAAAATCGTTCAAATTAACGGGCATAAAGTTGTATTGCCTGATTTAATTAGTTTAGAACTGCAATTATCTTGTCCGGCTAAGTTAACTGAATCATTTACAGTGCTGAGGTGTTGAGGTTCTGATCAATGTAACCCAACATAATTGTTTCTCATTTTTCAAATAATATAACTTCCGTACACTTACAAATCACTCAACATGATGAAATATCAAGCGATTTGACAGAGATTTAAGGCCTTCTTAAAAAATAAAACATGCAATGCTCGTCTTCATAGTAATTTTTATTTTAAAAGAAGTACTGAAAAACTGTGATCAAGGTTACTCCAGTTTACGGTACTTTGTTCTGTATATTTTATGTACGTAATCTGTACGAACAACATTGCAAATAAGACTATATTTTCATAAGATACTATCTAGACAACAACTCGATTTAAGTTGTAACCCATTACCAGTACATCAACCCTATTTCTTAAGTTCATTGCATATTTCAGATTGATTTTGGCTTTCGCCGATCCCACGGATTGTATTAATTTGGTTCCATTTTCTTTACGTTTACATACCTAGATTGTGAGCTCGAGGAAATCGTGGCCCCACCGAAGTACCGGCCGGAATCCATTGCGGCGCTGTGTGCCGCAACACGGTTCACCGAGTCGGAAATCAAACGAATCTACCGAGGCTTCAAGGCGGAGTGTCCGGCTGGTATCATCCGGGAGGAAACGTTCAAATTTATTTATTCGCAGTTCTTCCCCCAGGGAGGTGAGTACACGGACGGAATTTTATGTTTGCAAGAAGAATGGCTCAGACAAAAGACATTCTGTTTTTATTGGTTATAGGGACATGAATATCTTAATTTCGATGACCATGAAAGTATCCATCTTTCTTTGATGTTCCTACTGATAAAAAGTCAGTTCTTGCAAGGGAAAGGGAAGGCGATTATTTGTTATGCCTTTATTATCTATGCTTTTAGCCGCAGGTTGGTTCACCTCCAAGTACCGTCCTTTTAACGAGATAACAGATGTTTGGCACATTTTGTTGTTTTAGACGAGTAAAGCCGTCAATTTCATTCATGATATTCAACTGATCAGAAACGTTTGTGGTCGTTTGAAAATTAAAAAAACGCCTACAAAACCTCGGATGGAGTAATGCCTTGTTCAGACTACAAAGATTCATAACATGTTATAACGGTTGTCAAATAATTCCAACAAGAAATTCGTCATCAAGATAGGCTTATAACATGTTATAACTCTGTAGTCTGAACAAGGTATAAGAATGCGTGCACACATGACCGGTTAAACATTTGTGTGAAGGAACTCGCAAAATAACCATGGTAACAGTTGGGAACTTACCCAATAATTTGATACTAATGCCTTGTTCAGACTACAGAGTTATAAAATGTTATAAGTCTATCGTGATGACGAATTTCTTGTTGGTATTATTTGACAACCGTTATAACATGTTATAAGTCTGTAGTCTGAACAAAGCATAAGACTGTGCCCCAATTCGCGAATTAATTTTAATTTTCACTTAAACTTGACAGATGGAAAATAGTCGATTGAGTCTGCTACTCGAACTGACTTATTTATGACAGACGGGTACACAATTTTGATAGACAGTTTATCGAAAGTTTGTGAATCAAATACATAGGAATTTGAATCGATTAATCGATATTTTACATCGGTCAAGTTTAGTGTGCCTTTTATTTGAACAGGTTCAATCGAATGAACATTACAGAGCCAAATTTTCGTATTTATATATATCAGTTATCTTAAAACTAAAGTTAGGGAGATAGAACCGATTACTCGCGGCCGTCTCGAGGATAATAGGAATAACAATTTATCTGATGTGAAGATGGGTGGGAATTTAAAGTATGAATTTCATAACACATTTATTTTAAATTCTAAATCGGGAAAAAGGTTATAATATAAAAGGTTGTATAGCTTTTGGTTTTCTTTTGACATTAACGTTTTATAAAAAGAAAAAAAAACACAAACTGAGATTAAAAAAAACTAATAGTAAACATCCATGTTAAACTAACTACAATCTAAGGCTAATGTTAGTTAAAAACACATAAATGAGTTTCATGAACTCCAGATCACGTAGAGCCAGAATATCCCGAACCGGTTCATCGAGTTGTCTACCTCGAGGCCGAAGGGAATCATAAAGCTCAGATCTGACTCCACGATGCTCTGCACAAGACCAAATCTGCGTCCTGGTAACCTTGTCAACATTCACATAGATTGCTGTCACTCAACCCCACACGGTATAAATGCTCATGAGCGTACAAAGAATAATTATTGGACATGAGGCGAGACATCACACGAATGAAGTCTAGACATCCATCCCCCAAACCAAACTTCGACACATTTGGGATGATAGAATATTGTCATCGCCCCAAATCTCCTTTACTCTATTTATGCTGCAAGCTGACGAGTAACTGTAGACGAAAAATATTAAAAAGTAATTGAAGGCGATTTGCCGATCGTAAATATCGCCCTAGTAGCACACTTGTTGCAAGTCGGTAGAGATAACAGAAATATAACTTGCTAAGTTATAATTAAGTTACTACAACTAATTATGACCGTAGTGTGCTACTTGAGCGCCTTCCATAGTGCCCACCTTTGCAAGCGTGTCCGGTCTCTCATTACCCGGAATCAAACTATGAGAAGGGACCCATACAAAAGTGATGAGAAAATAACGCAAAGATAAAGCACTTAGAAGCTCCTGCATTTTCATGAAAAAGACGAGGAGTGCTTTCCCAGGCTTCAAGGAGCGAATAGCCTCTATAGAACTGAGACTATCCGTGAAAATGAAATACTGATCCAGTGTTAGTGAGGCGACAATTTTTAGCGTAAAGTGTACATATAACAGCTAATTCAGCGATAAAAATGGAACAAAGAGCTCAATGTTTATGATTGGCGCTATACATTTCTTTGTATATACCAAAGCCGGCGGACTACTCAATTAATAACCCGTCAGTGAAGACCGTTTTGATGGAATCAACTTCGCCAAACGTTATATCACCGGAGCAGCATATATCACCGGAGCAATCATAGGAAGATGATACTCTGGGATTCCATTAAGCTCCTGCTTAAAAATGAACCGAATTGTCGAAGTCGAAGAAGCAAACACGATTGGGAATATTCGGCGAAGGGTACAAAGTCCTGAAGCGGGTTTGAGGATTCGGCTCAAGGAGCTTCTCAAACTTTTCGATTACCTGGAGGTTCATTACTTCACATCTGGTGAGGAGCTGTAGAGATTTAACCATTTTTTTTCATCAAATATTATCTCCTATCGCACTTGAAAATAATTGCACTAAGAAGCCTATGTCCGTCTTCTTAACAATCCTCCGTATAACTAGATTAATAATTTGCCAGCAAACTTCAATTGTTTTAGAATTCACATTAGACTCAAATTATCGTATTATGTATGGGTTTTAGAAAGTAGCCCCCCCTGGGCTAAATTTTTTGGTCATTTTCATCCTAAACGCTCAACATGATAGCTAGTGCTATATTTCGTCAGTTTACATATGATTGAAGCTGTCACATACTGGGTGTAACAGACCTACTGCCATTTCTATGCATACCACCTGCATTCACCACAAAATGTTCCGAACATATCCTCGAAACCTCGAAATAACCAGTAGCGTTTTTTTAGGATTCAATACCTTTCATTAGCTGGTTGTTGCGTCCAATTCGGTTCAGTTATTGGTTTGATCTAGCCTTGTTCATGTATCGTTATGGCTGTTAGTTATAAGGATGATTCCTTTTTTTCGGCATCTGCCAGTCGATTACAGTAGACCCTTTTTCGCTCAGCTGAATTCAGCATGATTCCAGAGAAGCTCCAGCACATTCATCGTGTGCTCATCACCAACATCGGCGGTAAGCGTACCGTTCCGATTTCGCTGACCGCCATCAAGGGTGTTGGTCGCCGTTATGCCCACGACGTCTTGAAGAAGGCCGATGTCGACCCATTCAACCGCGGAGTTGGAGAGTGCTCCGAGAAAGAGGTTGAGAAGATTGTCACCATTATCTCGAACCCCCGCCAGATCCCAAATTGATTCCTGGATAGACATAAGGACATCATCGACGGCAAGTACTCCCTGACCTCCTCTAACGAAGATCCGTGCCCACCGTGGTCTGCGACACTACTGGGGCCAGCGTGTGCGCGGTCTGCACACCAAGACAACCGGTCGCCGTGGCATTCCGTTGGTGTGTCCAAGAATAAGTAAACTTCTAAAGCCTAGAGAAGAAGCTGGGCGATTCCACGAACAAGTGGGAAATTTTTCCAGTTTTTATTTTTTGTATTTTTTTTTTTGCATGAAACCTTGCATACAAGTTTTTGGGAAAAAAAACGCCGTTTTGCATACTTGGTTCGCCATTTTGAATCTAGCCTTACTTGAGAAGGGCCTATATGAAAAATGCACATGATATCTTCAAAAAATTGTATCTCGGAAATGGTTTGTCCGATTGGTTTGGTGTCTTCGGCGAAGTTTTAGACAATTGTTGGTGCTATATGGAGAAAATATGCACGGTAAAAAAAAGTTTGGTTTTTGTGTTTTGAACTAAAATATAGAATTTTCCTTAAAAGTTACATTTCAATAATTTTTTAATTATCCTTATGTTATAGCTGACTGAAAATGATATCTAGTGCACAGTGAGTTGTTCTGGAGAAAAATAGGTTACAATGAAAAAAAAGAAAAAAAAATTACAATTTTCAAAAAAGCTATTAAGAAAAGTCAAAAAAGTTTGTCACTCTAATTTTATGAAAGTACATCAAATTTGCAAGCAAAAAGTACTTCGGTTACATTTTTCTGAGATGCACCGCTTAGAAGATATTACTGATTTAATATTGATTTTTTTGATAACTTAATAAGTTTTGGCCCTTTTCGGATGAACTCCGTGTTTTTCCAGTTTTAAAAGTATTTTTTTCGGAAAGATTGGAAAAATTTTAATTAAAATGACACTGACAGCTTAAAGATTCGAGTGAAATTCTCTGCCTTAAAAGTATTTTGAAAAACAAGTTACAAAATCCCACTATCAGGAACAATGATTTCTTCAAGTGATTTTTGGTGCGTTGTGCTGAAAACGTGCTAACAAGTATTAGATCCTGGTAATTAGATACCAATTAGCTGTACTACGTACAGTTGGTGATTGTAAACATGGTCTTTGTTGGAACTAGTCCACCATGGCCACGCTGTCCGTAACGAGGCTAGCTCCGTCGATGACCGTTTCTTAATAATAAATAAAAAGAACGCAGTCTTAGTCACCTTCCATCAAACTAGACGGCTGCCGACTGATACCTCAATCAACAACCGCCGCACTCTTTATTCATTCCAGGTATATAAAATTTACAATCTTCTTCAATAACAATATACCTACGCCAGCAAATCTACCTCGGTCCAACTCTCCAAACTCGTACCTGAAGGTTCGACGATACCTGAGCGTTCAACTCTACCTATCTTCCTATCCGAAATGATATGGAACCGCTCAGCTGTTGACTACTCAGTGGGACCTTACACTCAGTAGCAAAAAAAAGGCCGAGCAAAATTTTGCTTCCAAAAACCACGTTGTTCAACCTCCGGTAAATTTGTCAATTATCAATATTTTTAACTGAAAATTTCACAACATTATACAAAATGTATAGACCTTATGTGACCAAAATTTCATGTTGATAGAATTTATGGATTTGGAGTTATCATAAAAGATATGAAACAATTGGACATAGCAATTTCAAAAATCCGTATATCTGTGAAAAATTTAGGTAGCATATTACAAATTACTCCATAGCTTATAAAAGTAGTGCAAAAAAAGCCGAGGTGAATTCGTCTTATTAATACACATGATTTGTTACGCGTGAAATATCCCACGAAGAACTTTGCAAATATGGCATTCAGTATGAATTGGTTTGTGAAAACTACGTATACAATGTTAAACAGTATGATTAATAAAATTCACCTCGATCCTGGTCAGGTGATGCGTTGGGACCTGGTATTCACGGCATTTCTGGAGGATTTGCCTTACGGTAAAGGTCTGGTCCGTTGTCGATCGGCCGTCAATGAAGCCGGTTTGATAACTTCCCGCGAACTCATTCATTTTAGGTGATAGACGATGGAATATGATCTGGGATAGCACTTTATAGGCGACATTCAGAATTGTCATCGCTCTGAAGTTCTCACATTCCAAATGATCGCCTTTTTTATGTATGGGGCAGATAACCCCTTCCTTCCACTCCTCCGGTAGCTGTTCGGTTTCCCAGATCCTGGCTATCATCCGTTGCAAGCAGTTGGCCAACTTTTCTGGACCCATCTTGATGAGTTCAGCTGCGATACTATCTTTACCAGCTGCTTTGTTGGTTTTAAGCTGGTGGATGGCATCCTTAACTTCCCTCAGATTGGGAGTTGGATAATTTTATCATTATGCATTTGGATTTACAACTTCGCACTATAGACGAGAACCTGGAAAAAAGAACTTCATTTTTGCTGGCACAACATTGGCAGAAGTGTAGAGTGATTTGACCATTAATGGTTTTCCTACAGTGGCTGAGTATGTTCATTCAGATTCTTCCGAAGTAGATTCTGAATCTCTCGAACTCCGTGATCAATCTTCGTTCGACATGCACGTTAGAACAAGACAATATTATTAACAAATAGTGAAATGTGACAACAGGTATTTCTTTATGCAATGTAAACAAATTATGCTCCTAAAATTAATTCTATTTGTTACTAGGACGTGCTGTAACCAATGAGAAGCTCTGAAAAGATTTTTGCCACCACCAAATCCGTTAGTACAATCATCTGATGGGCTGAAAGGTGCTACCAGAGATCAAATTCAATGCTTACATCGGTATATGTACTGAACTCAATCGATCCATGTAAAATTCCATATGATCTTTATTGTCCATCGCTTAAAAGTTCATTGAAAGACAGAGTGTGTGTCTTTGCGGATTTTATTTCACATCGCAGGTTATGTTGAAACGACATGTGAATGTGAAAGTGAACAATACGCACGCATGTGAAAGTGACCAATCGATGCGAATTTGAAAGGATCCACAGACAGCTTAATTATACACTGAATGAAATTCTTAGGTGGACCCAGTCTGCTTACGCTACAAAGTTACAAACAATATTTCCGGACACACTTTAATATTTATTTCAAAAAAATCATTTTAAGTCGGAAAGTTTTGAAACTCTCAAGGAATAAATAAACACATCTAAGCTGTGTTTTGCAAAGTTGTTTTTCTTAATTATACTAAATGCCCTCACATTGGACTTAACGATACTCAAAAAATCCTGTGCAACACTTGCACCATCTTACACACTTTCATCCACTCCAAATTTCCTCCATTGTTTTTTTTCCGGAGCTTGCCTTCATAATCACCCAGAATTTTTCTATTGAGCGAATTTCTGGCAAGTTTGACGGATTTACCTCCGTCGGCACAAAATCAACATTGTTGGCTTCGTACCACTGCATTACCGGTGTCACGTAATAGCATGATGCCAAATCCGGCCAAAACAGAGTGTCACCTTCGTGGGACCAGATGAAGGGTAGTAGGCGTTTCTGGAGGCAATATTCGACGTATATTTGACCGATTATGGTACTGATCTTTATGTACAGGGTGCGGCAGAACATAATGCGAATATGTACAAACTTGAGTCTTGGGTTAATTCGTGTAGCTAGTGACTAATTTCTGTCGAAAGTGTATTTGTTTATGTTTACTTTCAAGAGCTTATCTTTGTTTTATCGCAAATTCGTCAAAATGTTCGCGAAAGAAGTGATCACCAGTTTGTTGCTCGCCCATCAGAAGCCGAAAGAGATTGTCAAGGTGGTAGGGTGCCATTTGGCAACAGTTTGCCGCATAAAAAAGTCCCTGTAGGATGGTCCCTAAGCAGCGGAAGCCGGGAAGCGATCGTCCGCGCTTTGCACGCACGCCGAACGTGATCAAATCGGTCCGTGCAAAAATTGCTCGCAACCCGGTGCGGAGAATCATCAAAGAAGACCTGCATTCATCTTCCAGAGCCAGAGTGAAACGCCACTTGATTACGGACCGGGTCAAGGAACCACGAGTGACACGTTTCAAGAGATTGCTTCCCTTGTTGAAAAAGGAAAAAATGATAATCCTGTTCTCCGACGCAAAGCTTTTCAGCATCGATGCTGTAGCCAACAGCCGCAAAGACTGGTTCATTTCACCGCAGAAAATAGAGAACGTTCCGGAAAAAGTGAAATTCAAATTTCAAACCAAACATCCGGCTGGTGTCATGATGTTTGGCTTGGTGGCGTCCAACGGTTTGAAAATGCCGCCTGTTTTCATCGATTGAGTTAAATCAATACCGTATTGTATACAGGTATTTTAAGGACCAAATGCTTTCCCGGGTGAAGGCCAACTTCTCCAAGGACCAAAACGTTGTCCTACAGCAGGATGGAGCGCCGTGTCACACGTCCAATCGAACCCAACAATGGTTGAACGATAACATGAAGTTTTGGCCGAAGGAGTTTTGGCCTAGCAGTCCAGATCTTAATCCGTTGGAATATTCGATTTGTGCATATGTTGAAGCACGAGCCTGCAAAACATCACACCCTAGTGTGAAAACCCGGAAGTCAACCATAACACGTACATGGCAGTCAATGTCGGAGGACTACGTCCGAAAGGCTTCCGGCGTCGACTCGAGGATGTTATTAATAAAAATGGAGGACACATTGAATAAATTTGTTTAAAAGGACTTTGTAAAGATATCTGCACTAGAAAATGTTGATATTATTGCTTGAATTAGTTGAAAATGGGATTTGAAAGAAATAGAACAAATTTTCGCATTATTTTCTGCCGCAATCTGTACAACTTGTTGAATTTGCCGCACCCACAGAACGCCTGACACACCAAGTACTTTTTGGAAAATTTGTCGACCTTCTTTTTCCTGAATTTTTGCGGAACATCCAGGTGGGACTTGTCGACGAAAAACTCCAGGGCAGGGATCTGCTTGGCATTCGCTTTAATGTACGTCTCGTCGTCCATTACGATGCATTTCAGCTGTACCAACCACTCGAGGTACAGCTTCCTGGCGTGGGATTTGGCCACCGTATTCTATTTATCGGTTCGGTAAGGCGCCTTCCTTACCTTGAAGCCATGAAGTCCTGTCCGCTTCATTGTCTGCTGGACGAAGCAGAAGGAAGAATTGACCTTCTTGGCCACGTCCCGAATCGAATGGTTCGGATTGCGCTTGAAGTGTTCCCTCACCATCCTTGCGTTCACGGGATTGTTCGTCATCGCTTTTCTTCCCTTTCCGATCGACCTGTGAGACAATCTTTAGTGTAGAAAATCGATGACTTGGATCCGCAGGAACAAATTGCCTGCCATACGAGACTCTTCTGGCCAAACTTTTACACCTCGAACGACTTTTCGGAAATGCTTACTTCTTCGTCGAAGAACATGGTGTAAAATTGAAATCTTGGAAGCGTTCTGGAGTTTTTCGGCCAAATCATGAATCGACATAGATGTGTTCCGACGAATAAAGCTCCAAACGCAGTATGGACGGAAACGGAACGGAAACTGCAAGTTTGACAGTTGTCGTAAATGACGTCCAATTGGAATCTACTTGAATCTAAACAGTTTTCGATCCGACAAGCAGGTTATGTTAGATTGGGCTATTCCGCTGCCATCGCCGTTCCACATCCGTTATCACTGCGTTTGAGCCTTAAGATTGGCTATCTTCTGATCCAATTTTCGGTCAGCTGGACCTGGTTTTATTCATCTTCTTGGCAGCTCATCGAACAAGTAGTGTTCCCCGAACTTGTTCATGACAGATTTTAGGCAGTCGTGAGGAATTCCGAAACATTCCGCTATTTTGTTCATTGAGAAACAAATAGCACAAAGCCACGTGTCCACCACTTGAACATTAACACTCTTTTCGATTTGCGGCATCTCGTAAACGATCACTGAGTACCAAAAGTTCAGGAGCTGATCAAGTTGCTGACAAATGAACGCGTCGAATGTTAATAGGCTCAGACCGATAGTCTTACGCGTGTATATGTGAGTGCATCATCAGCGTTGCTAGTTTATTTTCGATGCAATCCTTAGGTTATTCAAAGTGATTGAATAACTTTGTAAAATGGACTGTTATTTGTCAGTTCTGAATTTTTTCTCGATTATAAAAAAATATATTTACTGATTAGTGATGTTCAAAATCATTTTTTTTATTTGCAGCCAATACAGGTCTATATGCCCATTATGTGTTCAACACGCTAGATAAGGACCATACAGGAATTCTCAGCTTTGAGGTAAGCATCCTTCATATGAATATAACAGAAAATTGTTGAACCGAAGAAAACAAACGTACTTAAAAAAAACTTCAACAATAATGCAATTCGTGTAATGTAACTAGACTCCCCATCTAAATGCCATTATTTAATGGAGCCATAATTAAACAGAAAACTGTTCAACATTAGCATCAAATTGGTCAATAACTGAAATTGTTTGAAAAGAACCAGGAAATGTGTGCTCTATATAAAGGAGATCATACAACTTATCGTTACTCAAATTTACGACTGATCTTGATTATCTGTTTTCTCCGATAAAACAATCTGTAAACCTAAATCTTAACGAATTGAATTTCAGAACTTTGTCCAAGGTCTATCGATTCTGTCGCGAGGAACATTGGAGGAAAAACTTTGCTGGACTTTCTCATTGTATGATATCAATCACGACGGAAAGATTACGCGAGAGGAAATGACTGACATTGTTACTGCCATCTATGACTTGATGGGTGAACGTGAGGATGGCGGCACCGATGAGGTGCAAATTAAGAATAAGGTTGAAAACATCTTCCAGGTACTGAGAAACTTACATCTTCAATTCATCTATCTACATATGTTTATTAAACAGCTAATTTTCTCTCACTAGAAAATGGACTCGAACCGTGATGGAGTGATAACGATAGAGGAATTTCTAGACTGCTGCCGGAAGGACAAGCTCATTTCGGATTCAATGAGCGTGTTCGACTCGACCATATGACCTTTGGAGAAGCTACACTCGCTTTCTGCGTTTGTGGTTGACCAAAATTGTAATGCAGATACCACCGAGAGTATGAACGGCTACAGTCAGCAGACTGATTGTAAGGATATTTCAAAAGATAAGCATTCGAAGCTTTGATATTAATTTTCCACTTTATTGTAGTCTTCAAGTCGCAGACATCCAACCGACCAAGGACAGAGGAAAACCAAAAGACTGCCACCGTTCCCAGATCACAATCGTCTGCCAGCAACCAGCCAAGCAAGTCAACCCGTGCAAGCACCAACCGTAAGCAATCGATCTTGATGAATGGTAAAGCAAAGCAAAAGTCCACCAGCATCCGCTATCATCATCATCACCAGCTCAAACATTATCACATTCCTTTCGATACGTATCAACAGCAATCGACTCGTCCCACGCACTGTCCAATATTAAAATCCTACCCGTCCGGGTACTCAGAGTACCCACAGCAAATTACCGGAGGGATTGCCACCATCACTCCGCTAGTTACAGGCCCATGTCGACCGGTGGAGCTTAGCTGCCACCAGCAACCGGAACTTCCAACTCTAGTCAAGGTAAAAGCATGGTATACAGTCTCCAAGCAAGGCATGACGTATTAAGAAAAAAAAGGATATCAAATTTGTTGGAACGACTAGATCTTTTTGCAACACTAGCTTTAAAATGAACGTAACAGTTGAAACTTTTCGAAAATGTTGAAAATTGGAGTAGTTTATACTATTAGATGGGTCTGTATCTTCAATTCAATTACTTAGAAACTTTATAGAAAGTTATACACGTTATACGTGGATGTTTTAATAGTATAAATTGTTGTCACATTTGATAATTTATTAGGACATAAGGCAAAACGAACAATTTTCCCAGTCATGTTTCGAAGTCCGTGCACTGCTGCTATTTGCATAACATTCCCATGCAGATAGAACATGTGACTATTATACGAACAGTGGTGGTGTATTCCGTATGTGTTTGTTTGATTGTGCATTTCGATGGCATTCAAAGGTACTATTTTATTATTTTTAATCAAATGCACCTGCAAGTTCCTGAAAATGGTAGAATTTTATAATTAAAATTCAATTTCTCATCAAAATTAAGTAGGAATAGGTTATTTTTTAAATTAAACGGACAGTTACGTGTTGATTACGGTTATAATGTTTGTTATGATTGTAAAAACGAATTAGGGCTTATAAGTTATCATCGAAATTAACAGTTGTTAACCGATTTTTATGTCGGCAGTGGTAATGCATCGGCAACAATGTACAGGGTGCGGCAGAAAATAATGCGAAAATTTGTTCCATTTCTTTCAAATCCCATTTTCAACTAATTCAAGCAATAATATCAACATTTTCGAGTGCAGTTATCTTTATTAAGTCCTTTTAAACTTATTTATTCAATGTGTCCTCCATTTTTATTAATAACATCCTCGAGCCGACGCCGGAAGCCAGAGCATGCCTTTCGGACGTAGTCCTCCGACGTTGACTGCCATGTGCGTGTTATGGTTGACTTCAGGGTTTTCACACTAGGGTGTGATGTTTTGCAGGCTCGTGCTTCAACATATGCCCAAATCGAATAATCCAACGGATTAAGATCTGGACTGCTACGGGGCCACAAATTTTTCGGCCAAAACTTCATTTTATCGTTCAACCATTGTTGGGTTCGATTGGACGTGTGGCACGGCGCTCCATCCTGCTGTTGGACAACGTTTTGGTCCTCGGAGAAGTTGGCCTTCACCCAGGGAAGCATTTGGTCCTTTAAAATACCGATATACACTTCGGTATTGATTTTAACTCCAGCATCAATGAAAACAGGCGGCATTTTCAAACCGTTGGACTCAAGTTTGAACATTTTTGCATTATTTTTTGCCGCACCCTGTAAGCAACAGCGCTAAGCGAAGTTATGCCACGATAATTTGCTACCGTTTTCGTGTACTGGAAACATGTGCGCAAATTTACAACAGCATGGAAAAATACCGACAGCCGCAGATAGTCGAAAAACGTGAAGCAGCGGGGGCAACAAACTATCCAGGTGTAGTTTGAGAAAGGACGAAGGAATTTCATCTGGCCCGGGATTGTGAGACAATTTAGAGCAGGCCTTGCTTATCATGTCTGTATCGATGTCGACTTGGCCCAAGGTTTGACCGGCAAGTGGAACGTAGCTGGCCGTAAGTCTAATGTGATCATCACTCAATGTCTCCTCGGCCAAAACGCTAGAGAATTGTTTGGAAAATAGCTGGCAAATACCTTGCGAAGTGGAAGTCTTGTTACCTTGGGGCGCCAAAGACGACGGAAGGCCAACTTCGTGGCGTTGCTCGTTTTCAAATTTCCAGAATAGTTTAGGACGAATTATTTTTAGTTTTCGACAAAAAGTAATCATATCGCAGTTTTTCAAAAGATCCACAATTTTTTGTGTAAGCACTCAAAATTTTAAAAACTGTATTTTGACCAAAAAAGGTAAAACCTGCAAACATCATTGAAGCAATTTAAAACGTTTATACATGTGAATTGATCAACTCGTGTAAACAGAAACCTAATTGTACAGTACATTTACCACCACTGATCAACATAGGCTCAATAAATAAGTATAGCTTGTAGATTGAACGGGTTTTAAAGGCTTCATTTTGTTTTATACTATCTTAAAGGAAACCTGAATACGAATCAAACAAACACAATAAATCGGTATGAGATATATTTATTTTTTTAACTTCGCTGGAAATTGTTACTAACCTATATAAATTCAAGGGGAGTGACACAAGATTTCCGCTTCAATCCTACGCATATCTTCACAAAATTGTGTTGAAACTTTTGCGGGTGGAATGCACTGGCGGGATATTTGTGATTTTTAAACTTCAAACACTTTTGTTCCTACCCCTTTATATAATCCCACGTTGTGTGCCTTTTCTGATTTCTTGTAGTGGACTACGCGGGTAAGACTGTAAGGAAAAACTAAGGGGGTTAGAAGTTGACTAAAGCGCACTTAAGAAAAAGAATAACACTCTACATAACCACCACCCTTTTTCAGTTGATCATGAAAATGTATTATATCCATATCAAGTAAACAGTTCACCTTAGTGAGGTATCACCAATAGGCATAGCAAGGATTTAAAACCCCATCGAATCGAGTTGTTTTCGACACACTTTCATCGAAGCACTCAAAGCAAATCTTGTTGGGATTGACAAGTCGACAAATCAAAAACTTAAAATTCATACGCGTGACAAGGCTTATATCCAACGTCTATCAGTTAGATGGACACCTCTATCGAATTAACCTCGTGGACAGCAATCTTTGCCGGAGGTCAGGTAATGTACGCCGCCAGAACACGACTTTTGAAAACCATAGAGGACCAAGGAAGACAACGTTATGTTCCTATGAGTGATGTGGTGGAATCTCACGACCTGTGTTATATGCAATCGATTAATGTGTTTCTTGTGTTTTAAATTTTCTCAATTTAATAGTTCGTGTTTGTTTTGTTCCCACATCTTGATGAGACTCACTGTCACCCAATGTTAACCACAGCCGGCGAAACACAAAAAAGGGAGCCCAGACCATATCGCACAAAGTTAAATCTGATTATACTACAGCATCCTATTTCCACGTTTCTCTGTTCAATCCACCCCTTAAAAAAATTTACCCATTTTAACATCGGGCTCGCCGCGAGTACACGGTCCATTCCCACTTATCGTAGTATTGAGTCCTTGTGTTAAGGCCTGTACTCAAAAAAAAAAATGCATCAAACAAAAGTGTTCGCCAAAAATTTATTTTAAGTCGGATTTTTTGTAAACTTCCAGGGAATGAACTAATACAGATGGATTATATCTCGGCATAATTACATAATTCAATTTCTTTGCATCGCTGAAAGCCCGCACCTTTCCCTTAAGACCACTCATTACATTTTGTGCAATTGTGGAGCCGGTCAGGAGGTGAGGTTGGTCACTTTCATCCATTCTTTCTTCAACTCCAGCTCGTTCTTAAACACCTTGGACGATTTTCGAACTTTGGCCTTCATTATGGCCCAAAATCTTTCCACCGGACGAATCTCTGGTGAACCAATCCAACGTCGATCGCGCGTAATGGCATGATGCCAGGTCCGGCCAAAATAATGTCTCGCCTCCGCGGGACCGCAGGAAGGGCAACAGACGCTTCTGGAGGCACTCGGTGCGGTAAATTTCGCTGTTGATGGTAGCCGTTGTGATGTACGGTTTACTCAGTTTGCTGCATTGGCATATGATCTACCAGAGCAAGTATTTTTTGGCGAAGTTGTCCACTTTCTTCTTTCTTATGTCTTCTGGAACATCAAACCGTGATTTGGCAACGTAGAACTCCAGTCCCGGTATCTGCTTTGCGTCTGCCTTGATGTAGGTTTCGTTATCCCTAACCACACACATCGGTTTCGTTAACCACAGCTTACCAAAAAACAATGAAATATCGGCTCCGTGAAGCTAACGCGATAAGATTGGTTTATCGCCTTGTCAATTACAAGCTTAGCTTGTCGTAGGCAGACTATGTACACAAATCAAATGGGTGCTATTCCATGATTAATCAGTAAATTTTTTGGACTGTATCAAATAGCTGGGATTCTCAGGAGGATCTATTCTCATTATAAAAGTTTCATGGATTTTTTGATCGCTGGCACTAACGGTTGCATTAAAAAAATTGACTTTTTTCAGATGGTGATAAAAAAAAGAGCTAAGACAGATAATTGCTTTTCATAAATTTCCCGTGGAAGTTAATTATTTAAGCTAAATTGCAAAAAAAAATTCCACGCCCTTGCGGCACTAACCGGATATTCGCCATGCCGGACAAAAACATGAGTGTAGGCATGTTTTTTAGTTCTTTCTTCGTTTTATTTATCAATTCCTCCTCAGTTTTCGCGACAAAACTGTTGAAGTAGATCTTACGCTTCAGGTTGGCCCAGAAATTCTCAATGGGACGCAGCTGGGGGACGTTGGGCGAGTTCACCGACTTGGGTACCACATCGATATTCAGCCGCTCCATCTCCTCCAACGATCGCTTCGAGTAGTGGGCCGACGCCAGATCCGGTCAGAACACCGCGTCTTCACCCTTATGGTATTTCTTGATGAACGACGCAACTTCCTGCATGCATTTCGTACTATAAATTTCCCTGTTCACGGCCAACCCGGAGCTAGAGCTTTGACATCCCCTTCTCACTGAATGTCAGCCACAGCAGCACCTTCTTGGGGAACTTGGTGTGTGAGAAGAACTTCACCTCGGAGCTCACTTCCTTCGTGGGGGAAGTAAAATACGAGGTGTACTGCCAGCCGTTGCCATCCAGGGTGAGATAGGTCTCGTCGTCCATCACCACCGCCACGTCGCGATTCGCCGGGAAAATCGAGTTGACCATCTTATTCAGCCGCTGCTGCTGCGCTATTTCCTGCAGCTCCAAAATCGACTGAACGCGACTTCTGCTTCCTGACATGTATGTTCATGTTCGAAAGGTACTTTTTCACTGTTAGGCCGGTTGAACCGACCTCCCGGCCAAGCGCACGCAGCGATGTAGCCGCTTTTCTCTCGGTTTTCCTCTTCAACATCCTTTGGAGTTTCTTGTCGCTCAGGGTCGTTGGCCGTCCGGAACCGGGCTTTCTTTCGGTGCTCTAATTGTTGCCTAATAGTGCCAAGATGTTGTAGATGCCGGAACGGGCGTATCCGGCGTCCACAAAGTGCCGCACGATGTCCGTTTTCGACGCGGCGGGGTACCGTGCTTTGAACGCGCACACTTCTGAACGAAGTTGCTTCACTGTTTTTGCCATCACGATTAGAGTTCGACTGATAGAGCTGTCAAATTTTGTCTGCTGACTCATGGGTTACTATGATTGATGCTGCATGGCTAGTTTTGTCAGTGCAGGTGAAGGTAAACCAGGCCTGTGACAAGGACCACTTTTTCACGTAAACAACATCTCAGCAAGCTCAGCTGTCAAAATAATGCCAACATTGTAAGTTGTGTTTGTTGTACCTCGTTTACGTTTTGTCTGTTGTTGCTCGTTTTCGTTGTGCACGTCATACAAAGCAGAAAGATCGCTTTCTGTGGTGTTTTACATCAAAACAAATGATTAGACTTCTATTTGACAGCTGACAGCGGGCCTAAATCAATTTGGGCCCAGGACATCCTGTCTACTGTCAATCATTGCTATTGATATAGGCTTGTCGATGGCCTGAGGTAAACCCATGAAAAATATGCTATTTTTGTCCATTTCTTTTGATGCAAATGTTAGACACGTCTTTGCAATCCAATGGGAATGGGAAGGGAATGTTAGTGTAACCTTTTTGGTTTCTTGTTTTCTTAGGACCGTGCTTACCTCTGGCTTCCCGCAAACGTCACAGAAAGAAGGTTTTGTTAATAGGTTAGGGTTCAGTGGTTAAAATTAACCTTGATAAGTGATTCAATCGTAGTTTTGACATAACAGCTCTAAGGAAAGGGTAAGAATGTGTTGACCTGATAGTCGTTTTTGGAAGCCGAGAAATCTTCTGCGCTTACACTACAAAGCAGTCGAATATTGTATGAAGGATTTGGGTTGGCTGCAGAACTTGTTGGGGCGACTCTCAAAGTTGGCTGGATTGGATTTAAAAAACTAGATAATTTTTAAAATCGCTTGAGAGCCTTTGTGTCAACAGTAGGGATACTGTTGAAGCCACCGAAAAAGCGTGATAATGGTTTTCTTGATCCTGTTGTGGTACTGCACGTATAGTCTACCAATTGTATGGATCATAATTAATTACCTAATTAATAAAGTATAGTAATTAACCATGATTTACGTCACCGGCGCACCACTCCTAGCGTACCATCGTTTCAAACACTTAGTGCATCGACACAGCCGTTCACAGGCGATGCTCGAGGCAGATTTATCGTCTCGTTCGAGTGACTCAAAAACAACCTAAAAATCATAGCGAAAAAAATCATAATAGCGAAGAGAGTATTTGTTTTCAGCAAACAAAACTCAATTGACCGCACAATATGTGTCTTGCAACAACACATAATTCTAGAATAATGGCCTATTTTAAATATTCCAAAAATCTGATAGAGTAGGCTGTGCTTTTTCGTTTAGAAGACGCTTTCATACTCCGTCATTGTTAAAATAACTTGGAAAATTGAGGAATTATCGTGTGTTCGATTCAAATTGATATTAAAAGTGTACCAAAAGTGCTTGTGATATGATTGTGCTTTTGATCTGGTAAAATCGGTGCATTCCCGGCTGATTGTCGAAAAACCTCCGCATTAGAAAATAAAGGAAGAGCGATTTTTCCGCTTCATCGCGATTATTATAGCTGTTCTAAAGAGTAAAGAGTAAAGTGAGCTTGTGGGAATCACTTCGGGAAAACATTCATCTCATAAAATCTATAAGCCCAGGCCCCGGCCTGATATCAATTTCAGTCGGCTCAACTGGGATTTTATGAGACGAAAAATCTCTGATCACGCCTTCCTTCCTATGAGAAGTAAAGCCGTTGGTCCCGGTTCAATCATAGACTAACTCTAAGACCATACAAAAACGATTTTTTTCTTGGCTCAGTCAGTACTAGAACATCGTCCCAAGCTCGGTCCCAAGCTCAATAATGCACCCCTTATAATGAACTCACATGAACACACTCTCAAATACTCTGTCAAAATAACACAGCAAATCAAAACAAAGGCGCAAATATGTATAACAAGGTGCTGGCTTCAAGGTGTAATTCGGACCAAGGGGTTCTACAACAGTGAACCAATTTCAAATCGCTGATATTGATTGTTGGTTCAATGGTCCTGAAATTCATGCAAATTCGAAACAACCACAAATTCATCTGGTGAAAAGTTCTTTAACTAATTTACTAAATTTACTAAAAGGAAGCAGATTTTCTTAAAAATCGTCAAATCGTTCAAACGTCAAATGAAGAAAAATTAAAACTAATAATGTAATTAACGGATTGACATCTTCTTTGTCAAGATCAAACTAAGTTCTGTATAGTCAACAATACTATATTGTGCAGTCTACAATACATAGCCAGAAAAACCAATAAACCGATGGCAATAGTTTGGATCTCTCTTCTTAAGTGGTAGTACACATTACAAAAAATATATGCCATACTACCAACAATCAATGGGAAACTATCTATTTGAGGGATAATTCATTGTGAGTAATGTTTTGAAGGGCGTTTCATTTAGCTTGGGTCCGAGCGTGGGACCTATGCACTGGTACTTGCTTAGCCAAAAACGTTGATTGAACGTTCATTGAAGGAGCCGTTTTGTTTTGTTTGTACACAGCAAAAACTAAAAATGAATATAGATCATTGCAAGTTTGCAAGATCAATGGAATTTTGACAGTTCAGGGAGCTTGTTCACGCGGACTTAAAATATTTTCGGTAAGTTGTTCTTGATGTTTTTATTAATGGCAATGTTTAAGGTTTTGTGCTCCAAAATAATTACGATTGAAGTAAAATTACCTGAAAACAGACACCAGTGTTAACTTTTAAATAATTTTCTGAATATAGTCGTACAGAATCCGGAAAAAAAACAATGAAAAATTTTGTTTGTGCGGTTTGCTCCTTGAACTGTCAAAAAAGTGAGGTTAACACATTCCATGCAATGACATATTGTATCAAAGAAAAGGCACATTTGCAATGTCGCAAATATTGGGTAATTTACAATGGTGTTTGGAAATCGAACATACACAAAATAAACGGAGAAAAGTACATCTGTGTTATATTATCTATGATGTTTGTTTGATTTCCGTTTGTTTATTGTTAACATTTTTATGTCAGTGCACTTTACGATATTACGTTAATGCCAACTAAGAATTTACTAGCCAGCGTCGGTGGTGTAGTGGTAAGCGTGACTGCTACTGGCACCCCAGTGGGTCTGAGTTCAATCCCAGTCGACGTCGGTGGTTTTTCTAAGGCGAAAAAATCTGGTCACGTCTTCCTTCGGAAGGGAAGTAAAGCGGTTGGTCCCGGCTCATAGTCATGAGTCGTTAGGTAGGGTCCAGGTGGTGGAGTCGTCTCCCTGGCGTCGGTGATTGTCACCATGTGAGGAAATAGGCCGACGTAAAATAAATAATGAAAAAAAAACCGAAGAATTTGGTTGCTGTGTAGGTATAAATATTTTATTATTTGGCGGCCTTTAAATCAAAAACTTAATAATGCAAGTCATATATGGTAAAACAATTGATACTCTCCGTCTTACCCGCCTTAGCCCTACTACACATATTTTGTATTATTCCGTACAACCATCGAGAACAAACAGTCATGATCGGAGAAGTTCCTAGAAGGAATTTGTTGTTAGGCTTCACGGCGTTGTAAAACAGAATAGATAAAAAATAGAGACAGTAACCTTCATTTTGCTAACATTTATCCAATTTGAACATGATAACAAATATCGTAGATTTCTTACATGTTGAAACAAATATCCTATCGGGGACCCAAAAGACGAAACCGTACATATAAAGGTAATTTTTGCAAACAGTATTGTGAGAATCAGATGTCAAAGTTATTCGGATTGTAATTGTAACATGTGGCATGTGTAATCTTATTCTATTGTTTTTTTTATAGATGTGATGTACATTTTTCGAAAACATTTTAAATCAATAACGTCACCAACAAGGCTCATTGACAAATGCAACATAAGTTTAATGAACACTGTTTTAAACATCCGCACCAAAGATGAAAGCATCCAGGGTTGGAGGCTTTGTTTCAGAGATTCAAAATCCATGAAATTGAATGTTACGATCGGAATTTACAAGTCAATCAATTTTTTAAACATATTTATCAGATGACGTAGCTTTTTCTAAGTGTTTCAATTGCAATACATGTGAGTTTGAATCGGCTCAAAAGTATTCTGGCAAACTTCCTCAACTGGTATTTGTTACTGTCTTATTCTCGTAAATGTTATCTTTTTTACACATGGCACTGACTACTTAACAAATATGAAACTAAGCTAACTAAAGTAAATCAACGATGATAGAGGTAACTCAAAGAGAAAACAGTACCATAAGTGTCTACTATAGGTGTAAAATTTATAATTACAGTCTTGAAATGGTGTGACATGGAACTACAAACAATAGCAGAGCAAGAGACAAAAAATAGAACTACCTGATCTCGATTTTCCTCGGAAAAAAGATGTAATACAGAAGAAGTTCTTCTTAAAAAAATATAAGTAAAGCAATAGCGTTTTGGATAAGGGAACCGATAACCATCCCAAACTTTTACCTCCACAAAGAGGCGTTAGATGTTGATCAAAAGCAAAAAAAAAGTGAAACAAAATCGTATTCTAACGTTAAACTTCCTGTTATTAAAACAAAATCAAACACAAAATTGTAGGAAATTGTTGTATAGTTTTAGGTGTGAACAAATATTACAACCATACACGAGTGCTAACTGATTGAAACTTAGTGAAGTAATCGAATAGAAACGAATTAGGTTGTTACAATAATCAAACAATGGAATTAACTAGCGATGGAATTTGGAATGCAAATCGGTAAAATGTGAATCAATAGAAATCGTTGGCGTCGAACCGCTTTTACTGAAACGTGCAAAAGAGATAGTAAGACGATCGACAGTTTATTTTTTATATGTGTGGACGATACATCAAATTTCTAAATGTAGACTTAGACAGTTCACAATAGAACGAAAAACTAAATTCTACGTTGAACCAATGAAAACATTATTAAAGAGTGTCTGAATATCAAAAGATAAAACGATCAAAATGGATTATATTATTATCTCTATATGGTTAGTAATAAAATGTTTCAGATATAAAAAAGGGTATGCTGCAACTTTGTCCGAAATTATCCTGGATTGAAGAAGTAATTAATGTTGTAATATTCGAAGTTTGGTGGTTGATAAAAGTTGTTATGACTATAATAATAATTCAGCATAAATTATTTCGAATTTTGTTTACATCATTGTTCGCTTTTACAGAGTGCGTTAGATTTCCTGTCAGTGAAGTATATAGTCATGCAAATCAGAAGCTTGCGTGAAATTTAATTTTCAATGCATTGCTTGCATCTTTATATAATTGTCTTAATAAAGTACAGTTCAAATCTTTCTCCCTTTGCCATAACTTCCAGCCACATGTTGGAAAGCGCCACAGCTGGCACGCACGATATCTTGAGGCATGTCATTTCATATTTTCACCAAACGTTTCTTAAAAGTTTCCAGAGCTAGTCATTGGGTTCACCACAGTTTACCCATCATCCAGCCCCATGCATGCAAATTTGTTGTTGAAGGTGAAGAGGCAGGATTCTTTCGACGAAATAAAATCCGGAAAATTGTCCTCACACAACGTCTGTGTTGCTTCCATCTGGTTTGACGGTGCAATGTCTTGTTGGAAGCAGCATGGTACACATATATATATATTTGTTCAACATCACATGTAGGATAAGACATAATCAACAACAGTACGCCACAATACTCGGTTTGTGGCTACCGCTCTCCAACCTCGGTCACGCCCAATGCTCACCAGATCACGCTCCACCTGGTCCGCCCATCGTGCTCTCTGCGCTCCACGCCTTCTTGTGCGCAACGGATCAGTAGCGAACACCAACTTTGCAAGGCTGTTGTCATTCTTGCAACATGCCCTGCCCACCGTATCCTTCCGGCTTTGGCCACTTTCTGGATGCTGGGTTCGCCGTAGAGTGCAACGAGCTCGTGCTTCATCCTTCGCCACCACACACTGTTTTCCTGCACACCGCCGAAGATCGTCCTTAGCACGCTTCGCTCGAAAACTCCGAGTGCTTGCAGGTCCTCCTCGAGCATGGTCCATGTATTGTGTCCGTAGAGGACCACCGGTCTTATTAGCGTTTTGTACATGGTGCATTTGCATGGTGAGCCCGTAGTAGGCACGACTCCCACTGATGATGCGCCTTCGAATTTCACGACTCGAATTGTTGTCAGCCGTCAGTAAGGATCCGAGGTAGACAAATTCCTCCACCACCTCGAAGGTTCTCCGTCTATCGTGGCTTTACTTATGCGTAATGGAGCAATTTATGCGATAGAGCTGAATGGCTCAATCCTGTTGGAAACGAAAACTTTCACAAAAAGGTGCTCTTTGATAACGTATTGTAAATAATACTCTTTGTTTATTTTGACACCTCTAGCTACGAACAACAGGGGTAATTTGCCTTTTGACGATATTGCACCCCAAACCATCACCGCAGGAACACTTTGTTATCGTTCAACGCCTCGTTTGTCAGCTAGTATTTCACGAAGACTTGCTCCATATGCACGATCATTTTGTTTTTTTCAGGGACACAGCGTTTCTTACCGGGTTTCGTCTTAGGAACAACAGTGCCAGTATCCCAGTGCCAGAAACGTTTCATGGTCATGTTCACAAACAGTCTGCTCCAATTAAAATGCAACAGTTTCAGTCTGCTTTCCATGTTTATGAATCCGTCAAGATGCAAGATCCGAATCTCTTTTTTTGTTTTCTTAAATTAAAGAACAAAAATTCACTGTTTCGAAACGTACACAATGGGTATATCAGTGATGGTATATATTGTACGAGTGGACCACAAATGAGTGCATCAATTTCATGTTGCCACCCTGTAGTCTAAGAAGGTTAAGTCAACAATAAATATGAAACTAGCGATTTGTAATTGGTTCACTGTAGTAGAACCCCTAGGTCCGAAGTACACCTTGTAGTCTGCACTTTGCGCTTTTTAGTATCTTTGTTTTTGTTTTGGTTCGCTATAATATGTTGACAGCTTATTTGACGGTGTGTTTGTTTGAATAACATTATTAGGGGCGAATCATTAAGATCATTGTCCTGCTGAAATTAATTTTTGAAAAAATTTAAGAAGAGAATAAGAATAAGAAAAATATTAAATTTATAAGTATTGTGCAATGAAATATCCCAACCGATCTCTGATCGAAAGCCCCCTCGAAATTTATTTACATTTGAAATGTCAGTCCAATTACCGAGCAGCATCTGCTAACTGGGCTATGCTCTTAGCCCAGTTAGCGGACGGTTACTGTACAATAGAAATGATATTTTTGTAAAGAAGGTATTGTCCCAAAATAGTCGAAAGGTTCTTCACGTTATGGGGGTACGCTCAGTTTTGACTGACTGACTGTATGTTTAGGGTCGAAATGACGTTTGATTCTGTTTATTCTGTTTATTTGAAGTAGACATCAACAGACCAAGTTTAGGTCCTAATGATGTTAAAAACAAAACAAAAATTACAATAACGATTACATAACCTCTTAACTGGAGTCAAAACAAAAACAATAAATAAGTAAAAATAAAATAATTCAAGCTATACACTATCTTAACTACGTGCGTCAATTGTTCTAAAAACGGTAGAAAATCTCCGACGAAGTGCATTCCGCGTCAGATGAAAATCGAAAATGGACGCCACCCTATTGAAGTTTCGCTGCAACCCATGAATAGCGCTATTCAACCCATAGTTGGTGCGGCGAAAAGGAAGCCTGAGCATAGAGTTGTGACGCATTGGCCTTGGTTGGACGTTGATGCTAATTTGTTGAAGGTTCCTTCCGCAGTCGATTCTTCCTTGTAGCACATCTGCAGCAGTTAAAGCTCTACATACATCTCTACGGACCCGCAGAGGCTCCATGTCGACCAACTGACACCGACTTTCGTAGCTAGGAAGACGATTCGGATCACGCCGATTCACTCGGCGCCATTATCATAGCATGGACTCCAGACCGCTGAACAGTACTCCAGTGTCGAACGAACGAGGGAATAATAGAGCGATTTAAGGCAGTGAATATCGCTAAAATTCTTCACGACCTTGAATATAAAACCGAGTGCCCTTGAAGCTTTGTCAACAACATACGATAAATGTTGCGTGTACGTCAGTTTCGAATCCAGCTGAACACCTAGGTCTTTAACGCACTGCGTTCGTTCGATGGTTGTACCGAGAAGATGGTAGTTGAACAGAATTGGTTGCTTCTGACGTGAGAAGGTTATCACTGAGCACTTGGCTGGGTTGACCACCAACCGATTTAGAGTACACCAATCAGCAAAGGCATCAACCTGCGCTTGGAGGAAATGGCAATTGGCGGTTGAACAGATTCGCATAAAGATTTTCAGGTCATCAGCAAACGACAGGCGGGGCCCTCCGATAACATAGTGTACGTCGTTGAAGTATAAAAGAAATATCAACGGTCCCAGATGGCTACCCTGCGGTATCCCGGACGTGGCGCAGAAACTCCTTGAACGAAGGTCACCCAAGGCAACTGTCAATTGACGCCTTGTGAGATATGATCGAAACCATCTTAAAAGATTACCACCAACTCCTAGTCTGTCAAGTTTAGCGATCGCGATATCATGATTCAACTTGTCGAAAGCTGCCGTTAAATCTGTGTAGATCACGTCCGTTTGGCATCAAGCGATCATACCATCAGTGATGTACGACGCAAGGCACAATAGGTTTGTAGTTGTGGAACGCCCTGGTGAAAATCCGTGCTGGTCGTCACTTAACAACTGCTTGCAATGTGTAAACAGTGAGTTCTTAACGACCAGTTCAAAAAGCTTCGATACAGCGTTTAACGATGTGATTCCTCGGTAGTTGTTCACGTCCCGCTTGCTTCCTTTTTTATATACCGGAAACATGTCCGCCATTTTCCAGCAATAAGGAAATGTACCGCTAGAGAGTGACATCTGGAATATCTGATGAAGTGGACACAGAAGACAAGCCATGTTCTGTTTCAGAAAAACCGACGGAACCCCATCGGGTCCGGGCTTACGCGATGTTTTAAGTTGTAATGATGCGTTCGAGATTGATTCTGAATCTAAATCAACTAGGCTGAGTGTTTGATTTGCCAACGGAACATTGCCGGCGGCAGCATGAACAGAATGACTGGTTAATCTCTCGTCTTCATAAACACTAGCAAATTTTACCGAGAACAGATCCCAAATTTCCTGTTGAGTGCCAGCAGTTTAGCCATTATAGAACATGGATGAAGGTAAGCCAACTTCCTTACGTTGTTGATTAACATAGCTCCAAAAATAATTCGGATGAGATTTGAGACGCCGTTGAACCCCACTCAGATAACGTTGAAAATACGCACGACTGGTCCGTTTATACTCGTAGTTGAGTCTGCTATAGTGGCGTTTAAGCGACATGGTGCGGTGTTTCGTGAATCTTTCAAGAGCAACCCTTTTAATCCGTTTTAGCGAGCGAAGAGCGTTCGTCATCCAAGGGACCCGAGAGTCAGTCTGAACAATGTTTTTTGGGACGTGTCTGTCAATGACATAAGCCAAGACGTGGGAAAAAGTTTGAGCAGCGATGTTAACGTCGGTCGAATCAAGAATGCTCTGCCAATCCAAACTAAATAAAACATCACCAACACTGCGGTAGTCGGCTCTACGGAAGTCATATGACACAGTAGCAGGAGTGTCGACGAAGTCCCGAGCTACAACGTCCTCGACAGCAACTATTAGAGAAGGATGGTGAGGGTCATCCTTAACTAGAGGCACGGGAGCTGTAGAGATGAAGGGAGCAATATCTCGGCCACTCACGAAGCAGAGATCTAGAGAGCGATTATTCTCATTCACCACGTTATTAACTTGGGATAGAGTTGCGGTACTGTAGCTGTCCAGAAGCAAACTAGCCCCTGCGTGGAAAGAGGAACGTTCATGGTCGGGACGGAGGAAGTCGCTGTGAGTTGGAGTCCATGCAATGCCCGCTAGGTTGAAGTCTCCCAAAATAATCATTTCATCATGGAGGGCAACCGTATTCGAAATAGCAGAAAATCCCAAGTTAGATCTGGAGGAATGTACACCGCACAAAGGAATAGATTACGGCCTCTAAGCTGAATTGCTACCCAAACTTGTTCAACGGTGATCCAGGCATCGTCTTCAACTGCACTTGCTTTCAACCTGACACTAACTGCAACGAGAACACCACCGCCGGTCAATTTCCTACTGTTGTTTTTGTTCCGATCGCAACGGAAAACTTCGTAACCATCTCCAAAAACATAACTAGAAACAGTCCTAGAATCCAGCCATGTCTCGGTTAAGACTATAATGTCGTAGCAATGATTCATGAACGCTAACCGATAATCATCAATAAGGCCGTTCATTCCGCCAACATTCTAGTAGATTACAAGGTTCGAATTCCGACGTTCAAGGTTTGTAGCACTGGGAAAGGAAATACCATCAGAGCGGGAAGTGTCCGTTTGTTGACCATACTTGCCGTTACTTGGAATCTGGAAGACCCCGTCTCCCAACTCAACCGCTTGTTTACATTCTTAAATTCTGAACAGGTACCGTGATGTTCCCTTATTCCAATCAGACCCTAATTCCGTTAACTTGAAACATAAGATTAAATTATAGCTACTTGACCAGACAATTCTAATCAGTATGTTATCCAATTTTTTTGTGAGATTATATGCTTTCGAAAAACTTGAATAGCAACTCAGTATGCTATGATTCACTGTTTGAATATAAAGAGTGTCCACGATGAAATTGCCACACACAAAATTGATTCGCAAAATTCGAGTTTTCATCCGATTGCCATCAAATTTTCAAGGCTTGAGAAATAACTATTAAACTTCATTTTACCATTTTACTCGTATTTTATTTACAGTCCATACGCAAATGCCCGCACCTTGGCCTTAACCCCAGCCATAATGTTCTGCACAACCTGTGAATCAACCGTTTTTTGCATGTAAACCCATACTTTCTTCAGTTTCTCGACTGTCTTCACTACTTTAGGTCGTTTCGCTTAGCACCTTCTTGCTGCTTCATAATTGCCCAGTACTTCTCGATGGGGCGGAGCTCCGGAGTGTTGGGAGGGTTGAACATTTTCGGCACGAAATTGACCTTATTGTCCGCATACCACTTCAGCGTCTTGGAGTCCTTGGAGTAGTGGTATGAGGCCAAATCCGGCCAGAAGATTGTTGGGACGTTGTGGGCTTTCAGGAGAGGAAGCAGCCGCTTCTGGAGGCTCTCTTTTATGTACACCTGTCCGTTCCTTGTGTCCTGGGTCACGAAAGGTGCACTCCGCTTCCCGCACGTGCAGATGGCTTGCCAAACCAGGAATTTCTTCGCAAATTTGGACATCTTCTAAGTGCGGACATGCTCCGGAACGCTGAACTTATCCTTGGCCGTGAAAAACAGGTTGCCGGGGATCTGTTTGAAGTCGGCCTTCACATATGTTTCGTCGTCCATGATGCAGAATTCAACTTTCGTCAGCATGTTGTGGTACAACTTCCTGGCACGGGTTTTGGCGGACTTGCTCTGCTTCTCGTCGCGATTAGGGGTCTTTTGTACCTTGAACGTTCGAAGCCCAGCCTTAGTTTTGGCCTTCTGGACAAAACTTCGGCTTAGGTGCAGCTTCTTAGCCACATCCTTAACGGAGGCGTTCGGATTTCGGTTGAAGGCCCCAACTACGCGGTTGTGATTTTTGATGTTGTACGGAATACTTTTTCCTTCACTTCTGGGCTTCCGATCGGTGGTCAACCGTTCCTCGAACCGCTTAATCACTCACGACACCGTGGAATTCGCTAAAACTTGCAGGATGTAAATAATGCACTATGAACTAAATCCACCCAAATTTTCATTCAATTCTACCCAACGGTTAAAAAGTTAGAGCAATTTCATAGTGTGGCAATTTCATCGTGGACACCCTTTAAATAAATAATGTTAATCGTCAGGTCGGACGCCATATTTGTTGCTAGCTTAGAAGAATAAGTAACAACCTCGATCAATTTTCCTGATAAAAATCGGTAAGATTCGGTGGAAAAGCAGTAACTCAGGAAAAAGTAAAGGTATAACATTATGATTTTTGTGTATTTTTCTTTAGTCAATGTCAAATTGCATCGGCTGTGATGAAAATAAACATGACCGGAATAAGGCTGCACACATTTTTACGAATTCCTTTTTCCAACGATCAGATTTCGACAGCTATTGACTATATCGCAATGGCTCGGCAGAAACCCGATCGGAAAAATATGCGCTATGAACGTGGAAGACTCATTGATACTGTTAAAATGGTGAAAGCTGGATGTTCAATCCGAAAAGCGGCGAGAATGCACGGAATTCCAAATTCAACACTTCGCGAGAAAGTGATTGAAAAGTATTCCCGACACAATCCTGGAAAACCAACATTTCTCAACGAATCAGAAGAAAAGCGTATTGTTGATATATTGCTGGTCAGAGCAAAAACTGGATTCCCGGTGGACACAATGCGGTTGGTGGCATGCGTAGCGCATTTTGTGCAGAAATCAGCGCGGCCCAATCCATTCAAGAACGGAATACCTGGTCGAATTAATTAATTCGTTCATTCGCCATCCAGAAATCTCGCGACTGGTTTCAAGCGTAATGCCAAAGCATCGGGCTGCCGTTTCAGAGCCACATATCAGGTCATGATTCTGCGAAATTCATAAATATTTTGAAGAAGAACAGCTGTCCCACGTTTTGAAAATCCCTGAACAAATTTTTAATATGGACGAAACGGAAGTGGTTTTAGCTGGTTCTGGCCAGAAATACGTCCATGCTAAGGTAGGAAACTCTGACCGCGAATCGTACACTGCGCTATTCTGCGGTAACGCTGCTGGACAGTTGGCTCCAACGTTTATGATGTATCCATACATATCGCGAATGCCCGTGGAGATTTCGCAGAAGTTGCCTGAAGGATGGGCTACTGGGAAAACAGAATCAGGGTGGATGAACAGGTACACATTTTTCCTATTTCTCAAGGATTTATTTTATCCATGGCTCGTTAAGCAGAAAATACCGTACCCTGTAATACTTTATCTCGATGGACATAAGTCTCACGTCTCCCCCCAAAAGACAGAGCTTTTCGTAGAAAAACACATAATCCTGAAATGTCTTCCACCGAATTCGACCCAAGTAACACAACCTCTAGACATCAGCTTTTTTAGACCACTCAAAACCTTTTGGAATCAAGTTCTGGTGGAATGGAGGATTATGAATAATGGTGAAATGCTTCCCAGGAAAGAAATTGCACCGCTATTAAAACAAGCTATAGATCGAATGACCAACCTACAATCGACCTTGATTAACGGTTTCAGGCGTTGTGGAATATACCCGTTTGATCCCGATGCAGTCAACTACACGCTGAAGCATTGTCAGCACAACCTGTGGTTCCAACAATGGAAACGAGAGAACCGGAAAATGATGCTGATAATGATTACTTTCTAAAGCACCTCGAATCGTTCTCATCGCCGGATCAACTAAGAATATTCGAAAGCTGTCGTTCCGTTGGAGAGTGGAAAGGAACTGTTATAGATACGAATCTTTATCAAGTGTGGATAAAAGCTGAAGGAGGTTTGGATGAAAAATCTCTTACGAAAACCAATTCAGTAGAGTCATTGTTTCACGGATTTGATAAAGGTGAGCATGAATCATAAGTGTTTTAAGTTATATCCTTAAAATATTTTGAATAATTTTAGACACATCTCATCCGACTTCCAAGCACCGCAAGACACAGAGGAAAGCAATCATGATGCTTGTAATGCTTCATTCGGAAAACTATCTGCGTCAACAGCTGGTCCAGCAAAACGTTGCTTCGAAAAGCATTCACCACCTTCGGTAGCTACTAGCCAGGCCTATCGTCTATACATGGAAAAACTTGAAAACGCGACGAAAAAAGTAGAGATGGAAAAACAAAAGAAAAGAGATGAAAGACAGAGAAATAGAAACAGTTAGAGGATCTTACTAAACAAACAAAAAAGCAGAAAGAAAATAAGAAATTGCCGAAAACTTGTTAAATTGGTTTAATGCTAAAACTATTTCTTCATTCAAATTCACTTCTAAGAAAATAAAGCAAATTAAAACATTGTCTGCTATGCTATATAAAACGTTATTTTATCATTAACAAATTCATATCCGAATAAATAAGGGTGCTTGGAATTAGGAACACAAATAAACGGATTTAGGAACAATGCTATTTTTAGCGATTGGAATTAGGGACAAATTGTGCAAATTGTTTTCAACAGTTTTTGAAAATATGAGAACGTTGATTTTGTGATCCTTATTTTTAATGAATAAAAGAATAAATTTAAAGCATATTGCATTATAAAGGTCATCAACTGTTTGAACATCGTTGTTTTGACGAACGGAATAAGGGCACATCACGGTATGTGTGTAAGTAAGATGCGTGTCCTTTCAATGGAAGTGTTTTAGTTGTACTACTAATACGCCACCCAAAATCAACGTTCAATTATTTCATCGATAACTATTAGATTTTATTAGGTGCGGCTGAACGAACATCTAGCACTGTGGTAACAACGGCCTTTCTTTCCATTTAAATTGAAACGATGCAATTAAGTTTCCTACCAGTGTATCATTTTATTGTTACTATATTCACATATCGCACAGAAAAAAAGACTTCCATATCATAAACGATAAAAAGGGTAAGGCAAAACTTAACCAAACTAGGACACGTCTTTTTACACGGTGTATCGTTTATCTATATAAATGCTTTTTGAAATGACAAATGAAACGATCACAAGACACTAAACTTTAACTTTGTTAAGGGGATATGACATGTAAGAAAGAAAAATGATGACATGATTACACAGCTAATTAACTACTTATTTTCCATTTTTTTATGTCTTAACGATTGAAGAAACTCAACAGTAACTGGAATGTACGATTGTTTGATTGTTAAAGCAAGATTTGCAGATTGTTGATGTTTTTAAGTTTGTTTATGTTTTCTCAAAATCTAGGTCAGAATTCATAATTCTGAAAAAAGCTAATAAAAAAATCCGCTTAAAGGATTCACTCTGAGCAGTGCAAACAAACATATAATTTAATCATAATATGGTATAAAAATATACTCCGGATGGACTCTGTTTTCCCAGTCAGGGCATTATTTAGGGTGCAAAAAGTCTGGAAAGAATTTCTTCTTTTTCTTCTTCTCTTTGGTGCTGCATTCTGTCTCGTCAGCATCCTAAACAAAGGAAAAATCATGATAGACGGATAATAATAAAGTACAATCGAAAAACCGTACCTTTTCCGAATCGATTTTCTTCTGATTTGACCAGTTTCTTCGCCTCTTTGAGCTTCTTCTTCTCTTTTTTGGAAAGTTTCACGGAAGAATCGGCGCTAGCAGTCTTTTCTGTATCGGAGTCTTTTTTGCCGTGCTTCTGCTGGCTGGCTGCTCGTTCTTCGATGCTTTGTTTGATGCTCTAATGGTTGATTATTTATGCAATAACAATCAGTATTATCTTTTCATAAGAAACATTTAATCAGCTTACCATATCCTCTTCTGCTTCCCGTAACCGGTCCATCTCCAGACAATCCACCACTTCATTTCGCATTTGAACGATCTGTGTTTGAGAAGTGATCATAGTTTAGTTTATGGCAGCCAAACGACCTACTTGCAGCTTGTATCCTACCTCGACTAGCCTCGCAATCAGGGCTTCTTCCTTTTCCTTGTCGGAATCGGTTTATTCCGTTCAGGTTGTGCCATCAGGAGGCGAATTTCATATTCCAAGTCAGCCTGCTCCTGTTCTAGGCGGTGCTGCCGCCGTCTGGTAAAATGCAAGTGAATCATTAGAATATACCTACTACAGGGACGGAGAATAAAATAGAGCCCGATATTTCATTTTCCCTTGCACCAATTGAGCTTGATTTTCCGATAGGGTAGGGAACGGCTTAATCAGGGGTCACTTTTTTAAGCAGTTGTTAGGAAATAGGTCTAAAACTCCTACATTTTCCAAATTATTTAACTTTTAATGATACGATCATAGGCTCTTTCTATAGGGCTTAAGATTCGATGCATAAATCATGATTGATTACCAATTTATAACTGTCATTTTGAAGATTTAAAGTACATCATCTCGAAAATCATCAGTTTATTACCAGCTGAAGAAGTTCGCTCAAATTTTGCCTTTGTGTATTTTGCATTTAATCGCACGTACCGGAAAAGCATGTCTTCTACAGCTCTCTCTCACAGCTAGGCTTGTTCCCAGAATGTGATGTTGAATATTGAGTTAAATTTATTACATATTTAGATAATCTGAAATCACTATTTATTTCATGTTTCTTCCAGTCATTAGAAGTTGATCGTATGCTTATGACTGTATTTTCCATCATCTGGCACTATCATATGCAATGAAAAAATATGTTTCGGAGCTGTCCAATAGTACCTAACGACAAATAATGCTTCACTGTTTAGCGGCAGCTATGGCATCACTGTTGCTTTTGAGAGAGCCCATGTTTCCTCTCTTCTTTCACTCTCTTTGTTCACCTATAGCTCACCGGTATTGTAACGTGAAGTCTGCTGTCTCCTGCATTTGTTTGTTTTTAAACGAAGCATCCCGTTTGTCGTCACAGTCATTTTGGCTAACATTTGCGTGAGAGTAAATGAAATAAGAAATACACATTGCCAGTCTAAAGATCAATGACAAATTAAAAGTTCGGTCGTGTACGGCCAGCTGTTAGTTCAAAAACAAGACCATTTACCTGTCAAAAAAGACCGTTTTTTATTGGTCGCTTTGACAACCACCTCTGCCGCCTCCGTCGAGTTATGTTACAAGCAGGCAGTTTGTTGTTGGTTTGGCGGTGTTGCTAGTAGTCACTGCTTTTTCACCTTTTTCGTTTGTGACAACTAGAACAAAAGTTCATTTTTGCAGTGATTTATTTTAAATCAGTTCGAAATGAAGTGCAAAGCGATAAATTGTGGTCGCAGTGACGTGTCACATCCGGGTCTCCATTTTCATCGGTTCCCGAGAGATCCAATCGTTCGCCGAAAGTGGATGAAGGCCTGCATTGGGAACGCACGTCAGGAAGACATTCTCTTGCTCAAGATTTCTCCCCACAGCAGAATTTGCAGCGTAAGCATCAATGAAATTCAATGAAACCTTATCAATTAACGTTTAGTTTGATGCAGGTTATTTCCAGAACGACAAAAGAAATGTTTTTAATTACTTTATTTTCAATGGGATTACTGTGTAAACATATCTGGCAACACTGGAGCGACCCCCGTATCATAGCAATCATAAATTTATAAGAGGTCATCTCTCTCTGAGCTGGCAGGTCCTGTCCTAGGTGTACGGCTGTCTCAAAACCTGCTAATAAACCAGTTTGTGATCGTAGCAATCGTCATGTTTTGGTTGATTGTTTTCGAGGGTGGATGGGTAAAACGAAGAAGCGGGTTGAGGAAATTGACGTTTGCAAGAAATCGTGAACTGGCCAATCTCATTTTGCCCTCACACACAGCCACGTAATTGCACTCCTACAATATTGATAGTTTATGTACAGATTATGGAGCTGAAGAAAACATTTTTTTGATCGAAAATCAATCCGCATGCTTTTGAAAAGTCCCTGCAATTGGGAACTATATTCTATGGCTATGAAATTTTATGAGTCTAATGCTCATGTGCCGATAGACCAGCAGTAAGCAGAGGAAATAATGTCTAAATATTGGCAGTTCTAATTATAGTTTGCATACAGCTTCATCAAATGTCTCAGGTGCTGAATAAACTGCTTAAAACCCGTCCCGTACCCTATATTGTTGAAAGTTTTGGTTCACCATCAGGGGTGCCATTATGCCAAATTTATCTGGCACTGACAGTCTTTATATCGGCAAAAAGACAAAAACAGAAACCCTGCGTAGTGCCAGACTTTTTGAAATTAGGACAGATTAAAAAATAAGCGTCGTAAAATCCCACTCCTCTAAAGCGTTAAGTGATTTGCGTGACGACTTATTTTATATCTACGCTTCTCACCTGCTCATATTATTTTCAGTGGTGAAAAAAATAAATTGATGAACCTTGATGTATTAGTGTGATCAAGTCTTACCCATTAGGTTCTCGCCGAGCGATCGCACAAACACTAAAGGGCCTACCAACATTTGTAAGACCTCTTTGACCCTTTTCACATGTTAGTCCCGATTTTTACATTAATTTCTGTGTTTCTGCCAGATTTTGCAATGATTTTATATTTTGCAGAATGCCAGATATTTTTCAAAAACTAATGGCAACCCTGTTCACCACTAACAACAAGCGCACATTTTGATTTTCAAAATAATGATCAAATTTGTGGATGTGAGAGCTACACTGAAAAAATCTTTCACTTAGCTACTAATGGGAACACAAGTAGATATTTACCAATACTAAAATAAGTGACTTCTACATGATTATCACATGGAAAAAAAATTCTAGTTGACTAATCATATGCATTTCACTGGACACATAAGATTCACTTGATTTTGCAAAGCATTTTCCACTTACTGAATCACATGAAAGTTAAGTGAATTTCTAGTGGATATTTTCCACTGATTATGTGAAATTTATTTTGGGTGTAGATAATGCAACTAGATGTTTAGGGATCGTCCATTAGGAAGGTCACGCTCTCCGGGAGAGGAGAGTTTTCGGAACTGTGATGATCCATACAAAAATCATATGATGTTCATACAAAAATCTAACAATGGGGGAGGCCGTTGAAAATGGGAATTCTTGCAAGACGTACTTAATGGATGTTCCACAGGGGAAAAAATGGATCGAAGTAAGCCTCTCGTTATACATAACTGTCAAATTCAAATACTTAATAAATTTTAGAAGATGGCCCTGCTCGTATTTGAAGGGTCATTAAAATATAAATAAATGAATTTCAAAGTCTTTTTGGTAATTTTGTGTGGTTTGCTCATCAACTAAAAAATTCTGAATGTTTATCGAAATTAATACTTACAAGTACATCAGCTCGGCCTGCCTTCGGAACAGTTCATTCTTCTCGTTGACCAGCTCAAACAGCTGCATGATTAGATCCTCAACCTCCTTCGAGTTGGTTTGAATGCCGGTGATGTCCATCTCCGGGTCGACACCTTCGCATCGCTCCCGAATCATTTGCTCCAGAATTACGCCCTGTTTCTCCAATCCTTGCTGCTGTGTTTCAATAATGTCCATCTCCTGCCGAATTTCCTTCAGCGGTAGCATTTTGATCGTTTTACGCTCCGGCAATGGGACAGGTAATGCAGGCGCAGGACCCTTGCGCCGTTTCCATTTGCCTTGTTGGGATTTGTTGGATATTAAATTGTTATAGGAGTCATTCTGGGAACTGGTGGGTGATATTTGCGATTGCCTGTTGCGATTCTGGGCTTCCTTGTTGTCTTTCATCTTTTCCCACTGCCGTTCGCTTGTCGTGGTGGTATTTTCTAGAGTTAGACTGTCGTCATCGATTTTCAGAGGGATAATAGTTCGCCTATATACTACCGAATCATTGCTAGCAGCTCGACTAATCGGTTCGTTTAGGTCAAAATCGTTCCCGATTAAACTTGCATCCAAAGCTATTAGCCGTTGATTTGGATTTGGTGAAGAAGATTTTGAATCGTTTGGTTTCGGTGTTGACGATTGGGGAGGTACGGGTGCCAATCGTTTCTTTCGTGGAGTGGTAGATTGACTACTGGACAAGTTTTCGGTTGATAATTTCGTGGTAGCTACGGGCACATCCGGAGCTTTAGGCTTTTTACGACGATTTATCGTCATTGAGGCAGATGTGCTATCTAAAGATGACGCGAGCGATGCATTTGAACCACCAAATTGACTGGACATCAAGGAGGTTTCCATCGAGCTGATGGAATCATTATGGTTGTGCTGTTTGCGTGGAGTTGGGACTGGTGTGCGACGTGGCGAAGGTTTTATAATAATTGGAACGATTTCATTCTCTGGTTCATCCTCTCCTTCATCGCCGAACGGATTTGCAGGAACGGGTGGCTTTATTTTTGGAGGTGGCGGCCGAGGCGGCTTAGCGTTGATAGGTTGAGATTCATCTTCGTCGTCACTGCCAAATGGATTTGTGCTGACCCTTCGAGCTGAAGGAACGGGTTTTGATGGCAGTTGCGATTTGTCTTCATCTGAATCCTCACCGAACGGGTTCAAATCGGAAGGATACAATTCCTTGGACTGAGAATCATCAGCTGGCTTCTCCGTTGGCGTCTCAACTTCCAGAGTTGTTTCTTCTGATGTGACAGTATCGCTCATGATAATGACTTCATTCTTAGGCACTTCTTCCAGGTTGCTTATACTAGAATCGTTCTTTTCCTCGCAAATCACATGTACTTCAGGCACTTGTACAGGCTGAGCCTCTGGTTTAGCAGTTGTTTCTTCTGTTACTTCTGCATTTTGTTCGTCTTTTTGTTCTTTGTCTTCTGGTAAATCGGTTTGGGAAATCGCCTCTTCTTGAGTGTTTGTTATAGTTTCAGCCTTATCATGATCTTCTTCTGGGTGAATTATGGTGTCCGCTATTAGCGTGGTTGATTCATCGTCTTTTGTAATATTTATTTTTTCCGCAGTCTCCGGTATACTACTACTTTCATCAACGGCGACTTCAAGAGATTCTTCAACATTACACTCATTATGGCTAGTAGTATCCGCTTCTTTACTTTCATTGCTCTCTTCAATGTTATCATTGTTAGAAGCTTGAATTGTAGGCATAGTAGGCATTTCTGCAGGAGATGCAGGTGCAACTGTTAGTTTATCTGTTTCTAGAACTAAAGAAGGGGGTTCTGTCGCGGGTGGACTGGGAGGAGGTTTATTTTTGTCCGGCTCATCTTCGCTATCAGATGATGCTTCATCAAGTGGCACAGGTGCGCTTTTCTCGGCCTCATTGCCGTTATCTAGTTTATCGGCTTTTTCAAGAGAATCCTTCAGAAAGCTACTCATTTTGGCCCGCCGAACCATGTTGGAAGTTTTCTCCTCGTCGCTGAGTGGCGCCGATTCGAAAAATGATATTCGCTCCAGGAGTTTACTGCTACGATTCGTGCGGACATTTTCCCGAGCACCATTAACCGGCGAATCGATAGCAGCTTCAGACGACATCGAACGACGTCGCTCAGCGATCTGTATCTCTTCGTCTGGGCACGTTTCGCAGCAGTATTCGCCATCGGTTTCGGTTTCGTAGAAACTCCCCAGCGTGAGCTGTGCGCCACAGCGGGCACATTTCAAACAGGAACGGTGATATAGTTTTTGTTCGAAGCTAATTCGCTCGGCGAAGAACACCGGGTTACCACATTTGCGACAGGGCTCACGCTTAGGGACTCCCACGAAAACAGTTGAGTTTGCCATCTAGGTAAAGAAATAATGGATTAGTTTTATGGGAGATATTGGTCAATGACATTTCGAAGGCACACATGATTTTTACATTCTACACGAGCTGTGGTATCTATGAATTCGTTCAATAAACCTATTCTGCCTGTTGTAACTGCATATCAGTGAAACCGCAAACCGAGAAAACGGTCATTCAAATTGAAACCGCTTTGTTCTTACTTATGCCAGTTTTGCTAACATTTTTTGCAATATTTTTGGGTAACTTACGTGTAGTGCCACGCACAGGGATAAGGTGCGACTCAAATCTCGTTGAGTGCAGCACGCGCTGCTACGAGACAGCACATTAAATTTCAAAGAGACGTGAAAGTGCAGTCTGTACTCCCGCTCACCCTTGTTGTGCCGTGCGCTCAAAGCAGCACATCTCATTTTGAATTTGCTCTCGTCTCTTTGGGTGCTAACGATTGCACTCTCCCTTGTCGTCTCTGTGCACACAAGTGCAAAAAACAGACACGGCGGCATGGGCCGGACTAGTATGTGAATAAGGATTTTAATAAAAAATTCTCTCTATGAATCCATACAATGCCTTTTTGTTACTGGCATCAACACTTTTCATTTTGCTACCATTTACTAAAGCATGAGCCAAAGCACAGAGTAAAGCACTGAGTAGAGCTCTGAGCAGAGCACTGTGCATTACTAGGCTGATGCAAAATTTGAAATATTTGCTCCCCTAAGCTTAATCGACGCCAATTTGGGTCCTGATAGTCCCCAAAAATTTTCAACACATTTGGTTTTAATTTGGCTTTGCACACGCTATTCAAAGTTTGTATGGGAATTAGTATGAAGAATCTCAAACTTACATTTCCAGATCTCTAACATCTTGATATTATGTCCTTAAACCAAATCTCTTATACATTCATATAGTGTAAGTTGTCAACTATCAAAATGCCGAAGATACCTGACATGTAAATTTTATACAAAAATAGTTATTCATCAAATATAATAATAAGAAGTAAAAATATGTAAAGTATATAAAATATATAAATATAAAATAAATAAAATATATATAATAATATAAATAAAATAAAATACAGAAAATATATAAATATAAAATATAAAAAACATATAAATAATAAGAAAACAAAAATAAGAATAAAACATCATACCTAAAGTGAGTATTTTATGTTTTATTGAATAACTATTTTTGTATAAAATTTACATGTCAGGTATCTTCGGCATTTTGATAGATGACAACTTACACTATATGAATGTATAAAGGATTTGGTTTAAGGACATAATATCAAGATGTTAGGGATCTGGAAATGTAAGTTTGAGATTCGTCATACTAATTCCCATACAAACTTTGAATAGCGTGTGCAAAGCCAAATTAAAACCAAATGTGTTAAAAAATTTTGGGGACTATCAGGACCCAAATTGGCGTCGATTAAGCTTAGGGGAGCAAATATTTCGAATTTTGCATCACCCTAGTGCATTACTCTTTGTCTCTGAAAGAGTAGTGCATGTGTGGCTATCTGTCTCTCGTGCTGCTACGAAATCTCTCGCACTTTCATTTTGTGCACTCTTCTGAAACAGGAGACGCACACTTGAAATTGGGTGAAGCACTTGCCTATTTTGCACTACTCTGTGTTTTTCGACAATCCCTGGCCACGCATTATTTACAACCAAATTTGTTCGTGTCTAAGACATAATACGCAATCATTGTATCTGACAAGCTGTTTTGTTTGTTGAACTTTATCGCGGCAAATTTTTGTCATACAAATTCATCAATAACCTACACCCAATGGCATCTGTTTGGAATTCAGACCAAATTTAAATTTCTGTAGTTAGTTTGCAGTTCTTTACAGAATCTTAATTAATCAAAGAGCTAACTAAGAATTGCTTTCGTGAAATTTCCTCGTTAAATTTCTAGAATTGCTTTCGTGATATATGATATGTAGACAAGGCCGAAGCTATTTCCAATGTGACCAATCACAAGTGGAAAAAAGAATCTTGTCGAATTTCGCAATTTTGTGCCATCACAGGAGAAATAGGAGGATTATGATGTCAACGATGATGTGGTACAACGCTCATCTTAGAATACAAAGCAGCAGACGTATTCTGGTGATGGATGCAACTGATGAAAGTTCTTGTTTTACAGAGGCAGATACTATGATAGTAATGGTAAACTATGATAACAAAATGATTGATTCATACTGTAACTCTAAATCGCCAAAAACTCATATCCGACTGATATGCGGTTACAGGCAGTATGGTACCGATATATGTGTGATATATGTGTGTGATATTAATATTGCACGCACCTGATCTTATGTTCTGGGCAACGTCTAGTCTAGCTATGATAAATCTTGTAATGAATAAGAAAATTATTGAAATTTGAAATCAAAAATAAATTTCGAAATACTCTCACATTATAATACGAAATAAATAAATTCTGGTCAAAATTATCCAATTCTGTTACCCAGAACATGTTCACAGTTATTTCTTTAACACTTCAATTATCTAATCAAACTTTGCTAAAACTACAATATACTACGTTTGTTGATCATGATAGACAAAAAAAGCAATTTTGCGGCACTTACATGCATATCAAAACATTTTAAAGCATCTGAGGAACCCTTAAATCTAGAGCAACTTTTCAATAGGTCGTAAGTAACAAAGTAAACAAAAAAACTGTGTTTAAAGTTCTGTCCAGTTTGAATCCGAAATCACTTATTGTGTTGCAGCGGCACGAAAAGTGTCCACTGCCAGAATTCTTTTACAGCGGTTTGTTTACCAAGGCGCCCATTTTCTGTGGTATAAATTTCACGGTATTTCGTACAATGAGTCAAAAGTTATTCCAAATCAACCGTGTATGATGTGCTCAAACGTTTCAGGGAGCGAAAGAGCGTGGATCGTGTGCCTCAAGATAACCGTCGTAGTGGAATATATGACCGCAAGCTGAACCAGAAGGTGTTGAGAACCGTCAGAACAAATCCTGGACTATCAGATAATGAAATCGCACAAAAATACGCTGCTGCTCGCAGTACCGTTGGCAGAATTCGTTTGCGAGCAGGATATCGTTCTTATCGAGCCAGCAAGCAACCAAACAGAACGTTGAAGCAAAGTTTCGCCACCAAAACTCGAACTCGGAAAATGTACCAGCAGGTTTTGACGAAGTACCAAGGATGCCTGCTCATCGACGATGAAACCTACGTCAAAATGGATTTCGGACAGCTTCCTGGCCAAACTATCTACATGGCGACGGCACGAGGAGATGTTCCTGCGAAGTTTAAGTTCCGGCCCGTCGAGAGATTTTGGGCAATAATGAAGCGCAAGCTTAAGAAAAGTGGAAAAACGGCTCGGGACGCGATCAGATGACCAAAATGCGGAACAAATGTGCAAGAAAGTTGACTCCGGAGGTGTGCAGCGTTTGATGGGAGGAATAAAGAAGAAAGTGCGAATTTTCATTAGAAACGAAGAGGAATGATTTGTATTGATATTTTTTCCTTAAAGTTCAGTGAATTACCTTTGTTTTGATGTATTGAACTTATTTGTACGTCAATCCGTTACCGAGATACAGATGATTTTATTATTCCGGATTCTAAATGGACATAGCTTTACTCTTGGTAGATTGTCAATTCTGACGATTCCGGTATACCCGAGATTACATATTTCCCTCAAATGTGGAAAGTAGAACAGGAAGAAGACAGTTAACCCCTGGAAACTATCAACTTGGTTTTTAGCATGTATCATAACCGTTCTCCTTGGGCAAACAAGTGCATTGCTTTCAGTTGTTGTTCCATTTCATATATGTATGGGGTCTAACGTGTAGAAACTTATTAGCAGATATTGACGCGCATTATATTTAATGAAGATTAGTGCTAATCCGAATGTAAAATCTCGTCAGAACATTTTATATAAATAAACTTCAATTGCGCTGCGACTGTGCTATAAGATTGTCATTTTTTTCATATATTTTATATATTTATGACCACAAAGTTAGTATAAATAAAATGCATATTTCAGTAGAATTTAATTTAAAAAATGTAACATACTACATATATTATATTAATAATTAGTATAACCAAAGAATATGACATCCATAGCATTAACAAATAATTTCAATAAGGCTGTTCAATGAAACTTATACGGTTGAAATAAACAAACCATTGGAAGTGGTTGTAACAAAAATCGTGGCATTTCATAAAGCTTATTTAATGAACTTTACAAGGTTTTTTGCACTAGAGTAAGTGCTTTTCTTTGCTCCACACCGACCTATCCAGCCGATTCATTTTGGCGTAAGTAACATGACTGGTGATTGTTGGTAACGTGATAACTTTCCGAACGACCTAAATATGGTCTAATTTTCCAAGCTGAAGTTAAAAGACTTTAAATTGAATTTAACGAATAAGTCGATTTGGAATTCAACTAAATGGAAATCTTTATCAATGTAACACTGAACCTTGCTTAACTTTGTTGGTTCCACACATTTGATATAAAAATTATAGCGTGGTTCAAAAATAGGAATTTAAACTAATTTCCATAACTTATATTCAGATTTTTTTGATAATAGCAATATCACAGAGAACAGACGTTCATCTTCGGTCTACTACTCGTGTAAAACTTTAAACCGACATTTCAAATGTATGTCGTGATCCTCCTTATAGGCGGCGCTGCAGTTGTGCGATAACTTTCATGTCAATGTTTATCAATAAAAAGCCTAGCACATAACCTGAAATGTTTAGTTTGTTTTTCTCTGCACTTGCTTTTTATACCGGCTGCTCATATTTACTTTTACAGCCGTCTTTCAACAAAAAGTATATGGGCAATTGTCGCCTCGTGAGTGAGAGGTGACTCTCCACACGGTCAGCCGTTTCAACTTAGTTTTGAGTCGTTTTTGACTCACTTTCGTCAAAAGTGGAGTCACTCAAATTTGAGTAAATGTTACTGGCATTGACAATCGACAATCAAAAACATCGACTCAAATCAGATGGATGGATGGACAATTATCACCTCGTATGTGAGAGAGAGTCGTCTCGACTCACACGCCACGCAGACTAAGGCTGTTGGTAAAACAGTTCGATGGTTGTCATTTCCTCTTGTAATTATTAACTGTGGACATTTTTTCCATTTGGATTTATCTTTCTGACAAATGGTGACAATAAATTGTATCCGCAAACATACATTTTAGGAACACTTATTCAAGCTTGAATCTCAGCGTGTGTAAAATTTCAGAACCGCCAAATTGAAAGAAATCGCCAAATAACAATCGATCATTGCACGATGACGTCATCAATGCAACTTAGACAGTTCAGGGAGCTCGTTTACGCGGACCTAGAATATTTTCGGTAAGATCGGTTAGAGATTTTGTGCTCTAAAATTATTACGATTGAAGTAAAACAACCGGAGAACAGAGACCAGTTTTTACTTTTAAATCGGTTTCCAAAACTAAGGCTTGTTTGCGACAAAATCTGGACACCCCTAAATACGTATATCTCTGGAAATACTTCATCAACGCGAGAAATATTTCGCAGATTGATGGACGAATGTCTGTAAAATCAATGTTTGATTTTTTATCAAGCACGGCTACGGTTCTTACAGAGTTTCAGCGTGGCCGGGTCGTTGGTCGCGGGAGGCAGGAGCTTCCATTGCCGAAACGTGCAAAATAGCAAGTGTATCCAATGGCCTTTTGAAGTTTATTAATATCATATTTATGAAAAATCATGAAGATAGAGCTGCCGCACGGCATGTTTTGGGATAAATGCCTAACTGGTCCATACTGAAGGTTTCCCCGGGGACGTTCCGGTGGTTCCGAGACTGGCCAATGTATCCAATGGCATTCTGAAATTCATCAATATCATATTTATGACAAAACATGAAGATAGAGCTGCCGCACGGCAAGTTTTGGAGTAAAATCGTAAATGGCCTTTACTACAGGCTTCCCCGGGGACGTTTCGGTAGTTCCGAGAGTGGCCAATGTATCCAACAGCTTTCTGAAGTTTATTAATATCATATTTATGAAAATCATGAAGATAGAGCTGCCGCACGGCATGTTTTGAGATAAATGCCTAACTGGTCCCTACTACAGGTTCCCCCGGCAACGTTCCGCTGGTTCCGGGAGTGGCCGATATGGTCTTGGATCCAATTTAGGTGGATAAGGTTTTTAATGAAACCCCAAGAAGAAAGAGGTGTCACATGGCATGTTTTGAGTGAAATAAAGAGTTAACCGCATCCAGGACCCTTTATCAGAACCTGTTCCACGGAAATGGCCATATCTCGGTCAACTTAAGGCCGATTCTTGAAATCGATATTTCATTCGCTTGGTAAATATTTGTTTATTTTTGTGTGTTTACTAAAAAAATGTTTGACAACGGCATCTTGTACAAAATCTGATCACAAATTCAACATGTGAGATGGCCTCCAGTGTCCGGGGGCCATGGTCAATTTGATTTGGCAGGTCAAAATCTAAAAGTTTCGTCTCCACCGGCGCTATCAGATTTGGCCTCTTGTCCCTATGCAAAATCCATCCTGGAATGGTAGAATGTACAAGAGATCAAATCCGTGACCAAAACAGCCAATCCGCCAAACTGTCCAGAACTTCGCCCAATAGAGAAGTACTGGGCTCTGGTTAAGCGGAAACTCTTCGAAACTAAAAATAAAGCTAATGGTACCAATGATTTCAAGGGAGGATGGAGAATCGTCACGGCGGGTGTATCTGAGGATACCGTAAGGAACCTGATGGCGGGTGTACCACAGAAAGTTCGAGCATTTTACAGAAAGAAGGATTAACATCTTAATCAACTGTTGTATTTCTATTATTGTGAAATAAACGATCGGTTCTGTTAAATAATGTTTAATTAATTTTTTGTTGGCTATTATTTTAGTGTCCTGAATTTAACGTGGACAGGCTTTAAGTGAACTACTCGCCGTTAGTGAACAAGCGATTGCTATCGATTTGAAAATTTACACTAAGTTATCGATTGGCTTTGTTCCTGCTTAAACGTCTGTCTGAGTTTTGAGCTAAACACAGGCAGACGTTTAAGCAGGAACAAGTCCTTTTCACAAAACATCGACTTAACGTGGCTGACCTTCTTTTTGGTTTTAAATTCCCGTAGAAACTCACGAGGCCGGAACTGTAAGGGACCTTATACCTTGTCAGTGGACCTATTATGGGTGTTTTGCTCGGCTTTTTACTTGCTACTGTGTGTATTATCTGCGTATTCAAGAGTATGCATCTTTTGAACTGTCTAGTCCATGCACTTGAATTGTTTGATAAATAATGTCATTGAACATCTTTAGTATTTAGTTAAGAGCTACACCCGCAGAGGCTGATGATATGGATGATTTATTTTATTACCCAAAATTTGAACCCGTGTTTGCTTTCAAATGAATGGCAATCAAGTTCCACCCGGTATATAAGGGTAACATTCACGGCTTATATAACATATAACCTACAAAAAAATGACAATCGTTTATTGATCACGAGTAAATACGAAACACATCACAAAAGCGTATAAGCAATAAAGACAACAAACACTCAAAGCACTAGATCTTTATGATGATGATTATGAAACGGACAATACTCCGTAAAACTCCTACTTGTAAAACAAATATATGTCGAAAAAAAAACACTTGGTTATTACTAAAAGAGACAAAACCCCTACTCAGCAAAACAAAATCAAACATTTGAAAAGTTATTCAGAACAGAGAAGAAAAAAACAAAGAATTTACCTGTATTATCACCACACGACTCAGCCGGGAATGAGAGATGTTTGAATTTTCTACTAAATAACGTTGATATGCCGGACACGACCTTTTGATGAGATTCTGCTTGTTTGTTCGGTCTTTTCGAAACTTTTATTCTTTATTTTGTATATGTATTTTGTTTGTATATTTAACTTATTTAATTTTCTGTTGTTTTTTTTGTAGTTTTTTAGCAGAAAATTTCTGGTTTATATTGACCCACAATATCCAAACTATTATCTTCCTACAATTATGAAGAGATGAGAAGAAAGAGAAAGAGAAAAAGAAACAAAACACGCGTGAGCAACATGTGGCTGAAGGTTATTCGCAGTCGCGGTGGCAATTGTGATTGTTCTACCAGAGACTTCGAGGCCAAGATCCGATTAATGTTTCCGAATGAGGGGTTGTTAATTGAGTGCGGCATTGACTGGTGTTCTGCGTGCGAGGACTGGTGTCAGTTTTCTTGTTTTTGAACTTGAAGTGAGTAATTGGCAATAATTTCGATTCGACTTGAACCCTGTTTGATTGGTTAGTGAGGCAACAGTGGTTTTGATCATGAAAATTTTGATAGCTTTAGGAATACCGCTCGGAAATAAAATTGATGAAATTGGTGAAAATGAAAATGACAAAACTTTTTACGGATTAGTCTTTATTCTCCGATGAACGACAAACAAAATATGATTCTACAAATAACACACTTTCTCCGACACATGAAACGATGGTAATGGTACCGAAACACAGGTAAGCCTCGCAACGAAGACGTCAACGTGGAACACACGGGTTATGTTAGTAATTTGATCACGTACAGTTAATATTTCCCAGTGATATGTATGAGCCTGCCGCGCCATACTAGCCGATAAGAACACAAAAGAAGCTACAGCACCAGCGACACAAAACCGATTCCACTTACCTTTGAATCCAATCCGTCGGATTTGGCTTCCTTCTCTGTGGTTTTTTTGTTCGTAGTAGTCGGCTCTACAATTGAATAGGAAAAGATTTGAACTGTTTGGGCTTGGGAAATAGTTTACCTGAATGCGTACCTTGATTACTGAATACTCGGTAATATTGCGACAGGTAGGTTAGTATTGAGAATCGATCAGGCACTTCGTACTTGAGCATATCAGCCGGATCCAGCAGCGAGGGTATGCTGAGATGTTTTTCTGCGATGCTGAATGCTAGTTCATTGTTGTAGTATATGTCGTCTTTTTTTAGCGCAGCAAAATCTCTGTTCGGGAATATGGAACACATTAGAAAAGAGGAATACTGGTGTTGCTCGAAGTAGGCAAATTGTAAACTTACACTTTTCTTTACAATAAACTACATAGTTGACCCATCACCAGAGGAGAGAATAAAAGGTAAAGTTCAAGAAAGACAAAATGAAGAAGATAAATAATTATTGTGGCGGGATTTATCGAGCAAAAATCGAGGCTAAATTGAGCATGCAATTAGTATTTGAGAAAATCATGAAACGGTTAATTATGAGTTGTTGCAAAACGATAATACTAATATGGTTTCAACCATCGGTTTAGATCTTTCGATTAAAAATTCTGTTCTGATCGATCTTTTAATATTTGAATTCTTATGGTTGAAAACTCGAACTTGGTAGTTTATAACAGAAAATCAAACTTCCTGTTTTCATGCTCCAGCTTGGAACGAAAAGCTTTTTTAAATTACAAGCCACTGGTATGAGCACAATCAGGCACGCATTCTTTTCCCAGTATATCCTTCCCCTTGCCTATCCTGCATTTAGGTAGTGTTGTAAAAGAATGTCTGAAGAGAAAATATAGATATGCAAATATTTGTAATTTTACAGACAGCCAAGCGGCACTCAAAGCCTTAAATAATTATAAGTGTACATCCAAACTTGTCTGGGAATGCATTCTTTCATTGCGAAAGGTGTGCCAAGAGAACTCGGTAAATTTATTCTGGGTTCCGGGACACTGTGGCATTGAAAGGCAATGAAAGGGCAGACGAACTTGCTAAACAAGGTTCAAATGCACAGTTTATTGGCCCAGAACCATTCTGCGGTATATCATACTGTGCTGTATCTTGGGAAGAGCAAAGGGTGATGACCAATTGGTTGGTCACCACAAAGTGTTCACAAGCGAAAAGGTTTATAATTCCAAATGTTACAATTAGTAAAAAGCTTCTGGAGCTCAATAAGAGAGATTCTTTGTACATATACTGGCCTAGTAACCGGACATTGCCCGAGTAGATATCATTTGAAAAACATTGGCCAGGTTCAGAATGATATCTGTCGTTTCTGTAACATGGAACATGAAACCTCGGAACATCTGCTTTGCAGTTGTGATGCTGTGTACAAGAGCAGACTTAGATTTCTGTACAGTGGCTATATGCAACCTAAAGAAATTTGGACTGCAATTCCTGGGAAGGTGGTGGGTTTATAAACTCAATTTTGCCTGACTGGGAGACGCGTCTTAGGCTGGTCACTTGACAAATGGTGATCTAACTTTAAGATGCGAATTGGTATAGTAAACAGGGGTATACCACAAATCGTAATATAAACGAAAATTAATTTTCAGTGCAGCAGTTAGGCCGCGGCTTCATGTTAATATTCATTCGTGATTGTAAAAATTACCTGATCCGAAACGTCTAGTAAAATACTATTTATTATGAAATTTAAGTGGTCGCTGATAAAGGATGGTGATCACGGTACGTGTTAAAAATTATTTTTTATATCCGGGTTTCTTTAGCATCAGGACACCATTATGTGCTATATTCACTCCGCATAGGAACTTACTAAACTGAAAATAAGGGTAGACAAAACTCCGTGCGAACCACCAGCTGAGCGCTAATGGCTAACACTGAAATCATGCCGGTTCGTCTCAAGAAAAACCCCACTATATAGTTTTGTGCATTTTACCATGTAAAACATAGAAACACCCCTCGTATTATCTTGTTGTGACATTTCTGTTTTCCGATAATCACATTGCTGTATACCCACAATCACATTACATGTTAATAAAAATACACGACACATACGGAAAATATACAATTTCAGCAACATTGTAACATACATGCATACTCATACATACAAGAGCAAGAACACTACAATCATAACAATTCCTGCTCAAAATCATCATAAAGTTATTGTTTGTTTTCAGTTAATGGCTACAAACCACCATCCAAGCCATTAGACCTAATCACATCTGGAACTTAATCATCGTAGGCTACTCCCAGGGACATCAAATGAAAACCCGATTCTTTTCAGGGCCACAAAACAACAAACAGTCCTTCTCAGTACCCCAAAATAGTTGAAGCGAGATTTTAAAAAATAATCGATTATACCGTATGCGTGATAATGCTTTCACCATCGTATAAACAAGGTCCCGTTTCATACGTGCATACAATGCCTTAGTTTTCTCACACATAAGTTATAATTCTTATCATAGTATGCTGCGAGTAAAGAAGCCGATTTCCTAGTTTGACTGTTGCACCATGACAGGTGGCAGCTTACTCGTGATTTGTCCCACGTGCAAATGTCGCAAAAAAGATATGTCAATCACCGTGGAAGTGTCCCGGTGAACCGTGAAAATGGTCTTAGTTCGAGAAAAGAAAAGACAACTATCCGCGAAGGTGGCCACAGGTCGCCCGAGGTCAGCTCGGAATCCGAGGATTATCGCTGCCATTAAAAGAAAGTTTCGGGCGAATAGATCATGGCACCGGATGTATTAACCTTAATTTTTTGACAGTTCAGGGAGCTTGTTTACATGGTGTTAGAATTTGTACCGACCGATCGAAAATTTTCTTTGGCTTTTTCCGGATCCTGTACGATTAGATTCAGGAAAAGATGTAAAAATAAGCACTAGTGTCTTTTTTCCTGATCGAATCATTAAGGAACGTCCATTAATTACGTCACGCAAAAAATAACATTTTTTGTACGGACCTTTAAATTTTTTTGTATGGATCGTCACTGTCAAAACTGCATTGATGACGCCATCGTGAAATGATCTATCCAGTGCGTTCCACGTGGAAAATGGCAAAGGAACACGGGATCAACGACTTTACGGCAGGAAAGATCAAAAAAGAAGACTGCGGGGCATAGTCGGGGGCACGAAAAAACATAGTTACCAACTGCATCCGGGAGCTACGAGTCGAACGATGTAAGAAAATCTTGAACTTCCACAAGTGAAAAAATCCGCATATCCTGTTCAGAGCACAAACAACTTGTCTGAAGAAATGAACCTTCTCGTATGTGATGTGTATGTAAGTAAATAATTATTTCCTCCTAAATCCTCGATTTCGACTATGGTGCGCTGGTCAAGACTGTCTCTTTCAAAAAAGATTTTTCAAACGAAGTGAACTTCTCCCGGTTAGTAAACATTACAGCTCGAATTAATCTAACCCAAGGAACATTGTTGGTTTTATCATGGTTTTATAGCATTCTTGAAGTCTAATTCATGCTCTTCAGAACCCTTATAAAACCAAAATTGATACTCTGGGAATGCAATATTTCCCAATTATATTAATGCTCGATTTCTAGCTACTAAAACTTACATGCAGTATAAAAATTAAATTGTTTTGAAACGCCACTCCAAACCATAGCATGCAAACGAAGGAAGAAAAACGCGAAGAAACCTACTTGGAACTTAAACCCACACGCAAGTAATTAAGAAATCATACTCACATCAAATCCGGACGAAAGTTGTGGATAATTGCACAGAAAGCGAGGCCGTCGCGCCAGGAGGTGCTCATGTTTGTGACTCGAACATCCTTATAGCCCTCGGTGACGCGGCGACACCATAGTTCTAGAGCCTTCGTACCACGGCGTTCTGACATGCTAAGTTATCTGCGGAGAGAGAAGGAAAACAAAACATAAATTAGTAGTGAATAAATCAACCAGTAGCCGATCTAAGCTTAACAATCACATCGATGTAACAAGTATCAGCGACATATTTGCATACAAGGTCGATCAGATACAAACTAGCCCATAAATCGCTACATGTTTATTGGTTTGCTGACTTTTGTGTGCCCCTTCGACGAGTTCCGAGTGATTGTTTACACAAAAACTCGACTCGACTTAGGCATTATGATTGCTTGCTGCCCGGTATCTCACTAAGCGCGGAGTAACACATATCGGATTTCAGACAACTGCGCCTTGCGAGAACCGAACACAGCTGCCTGTTCTATTTGTGCGAGGAAAATCCTGTTGCATTTCAGTGATTTTGTTGTTGATTTGAATGTACAGTGAAACCAAGTCTCTTTCGGGCAGTATTGATAGAATCGGAGCCCTTTTTTATGGTCTTATATTATTGATTGCTTATTCAATCGGTATTTTTATTAAAACTTCAAAGTTACAGCACTCGATGGTTACATTTCTCCAGTTCGAACGATAACTCGAAACTTCCTCTTGATGGAGCTTATCAGGAGCACAGTGGAAACAGAAACGGAATCAGCGTATTTCTTCCATTTTGCCCGCATTTGCTGAATGTCCTTGACTGCCCCGCCGCTTCGTCGAAGTCGCTGCTTTTAAATTGCCCAATATTTTCGATTAGTAAAAATTCCGGCTAATTCGGAAGATTCTTTAGCTTGGGGAGAAAATCGATCTTGTTGGAAGCATAACACTCCAGAACCACCTTGGAGTAGTGGCAGCTGGCCAAATCGGACCAAAAGATGACTTTGCTCCCATGCTTGCGGATCAACGGCAATACACGCTTTTATAGGCATTCTTCGATGTAAACTCGGGATGTCATCGTCAAGGATGTGACGAATGGCTCCGTTTTCAGGCCACAACTGCAAATCACTAGCCAAATCATGGCCTTCTTCGTGACCTTGTCGGCAAACACGAGCTTGAATCTTCGCGGCACTTCCCCACGTCCTGTCGCGATGTAAAATTTTTGACCGGGAAGCAGCTTTAAATTGAGTTTAACGTATGTTTCGTCATCGATCAAAGTTCAGCCCTTGTGTGTATCCTTCCCTGGCAAGGATATTCCGCACCGTTCGCAAGTTGACGTTCAACCTCCTAGCGACATCTTGGATCAAACTGTTGTATTCGGCATCTTCAGCACTTTAGCCAGCTTGGAACCGGACCACTCCGAAATTCCATTTGACGTTACTTCTGAACGCGATCTTGTACCAGTGTCTATATAGAAGTGTAAACAAACCACTGTTAAAGATTTTCGATTTCCAACACTAGAGACGTGCTAGCGGCGCGCGAGGGGCGTACCAATTTACTTTTAGTCAGCCTTTAATGACTAAAACCTGAAAAACAGTACTATCAATGCAACCTCTACTGTAAACAGAAGTTGTCTCCATTGTAATCGATCCATGGCAGTACCTCGCTTTCTACTTGATCGATCCACGTTACTCGTTGCGCGCCTCTTCTTCTTGTGCCCGTCGATTCGTTTTCGAAAACCATTTGAACAGGGCTGTTGTCCGACATTCCATTTCCCTCAAATTCTAGGTTAATTAAGCATTCTTCTAATGCTTCGACGCTTTGTCCGGCGGCCTTACCCAGAATCTTAATCAGCGATAAAAATATGGATGTCGGCATTTTCTTTAGCTCTTGCAGAGCTCTTGGTGAGCTTGGCGATAAGCTGCTCCACCGTTTTGGCTACAAAATTATTAAAGTAGATCCTCCGTTTGAGGTTCGGTTGAAAAAAATCTATTACTCGCAGCTGGGAGGGTTGGGGGTCTTCGGCAAAACATTTGTTTCTGACCGTTCATCTTCTCTGTCTTAAAGGAATAAGGAGCCAAGGCCAGGTTCGGCCAAAAGACCACATCCTCTTTCGCGTGAATTTTTTTGATGAAGGCGGAAACATTCAGCAGGCATTGCGTATTGTTAGCCACAGAAGGACCTTCTTTGGGAACTCGGTGTGGGAGATATATTAGACGTCATCTCTTACATTCTTTGTGAAGGACCCGATCCCTGGCAGTTGCCATCCAGCGCAAGGTAGATCTCGTCATCCATTAGACGTCGCGCTCCGCTGATCCGAAAGATGTTTTTCAACAGCACCCTCAGCGGCTCTCTCTGGGTGATTACGTGCTGCTCAGACAGGGCTAGCCTCGATGGACGCCTATACTTCGTCACTATGACGCCACCTTGCCCTCGAACGTTCTCTGCTTCTGCTGTGATTTATGGTACGGGAAGGAAGGGATATTGGTATTGCCGGATCGGCTATATCCAGCGGGCACTAACGTTTGCATTAAAAACATTGACAAAAATGGCCGACCCGCACTGACGAAACTACCCATGCAGGATCAATCATAGTAACCCATAAGCCAGCAGACAAAATTTAACAGCTCTATCATTCGAACTCTAACCGTGATGGCAAAAACAGTGAAGCAACTCCGTTCAGAAGTGTGCGCGTTCAAAGAACGGTACCCCACCGCGTCGAAAACGGACATCGTGCGGCACTTTGTGGACGCCGGGTACGCCTGTTCCGGCATCTACAACATCTTGGAACAATTAGACAATTCGGACGGCCTGAGCGACTCTGAGCGACAAGAAGCTCCAAAGGATGCCGAAGAGGGAAAAATGGCTACATCGCTGCAAGCGCTCGGCTGGGAGGTCGATTAAACCGGCCAAACAGTGAAAAAGTACCTGGCGAACATGAACATACATGTCAGGAAGCGGAAGTCGCGTCCAGGTCCGGTTTCGGAGCTGCAGGCAATGAATAAAATGGCAGCGGCTGAATAAAATGGTCAACTTGATTTTCCCAGCGAATCGCGACGTGGCGTTGGTGATGGACGACGAGACCTATCTCACCCTGGATGGCAACGACTGGCAGGGCATTTCGTATTTTACTTCCCCCGCGAAGGAAGTGAGCTCCGAGGTGAAGTTCATTTCACAAACCAAGTTCCGCGAGAAGGTGCTGTTGTGGCTGAAATCGGTGAGAAGGGGATGTCAAAGCCGCTCTTTTTTCACTCCGGACTAGCCGATAGCGAAGCGATCGTTGGAGGAAATGGATCGATGTGGTACCCATGTCGGCGAACCCGCCAAACGTCCCTCAGCTGCGTCCCATCGAGAATTTCGGGCCAACCTGAAGCGTAAGATCTTCTCCATCAATTTTGTCGCGAAAACTGAGGAGGAATAGATAAACACTCAAAAACATGCTTACACGCATATTTTCGTCCGCCATGGCGAATGTTCTGGTTAACTGCCGGAAGGCTGCTCGCAATTCTTCACTTCGGGATGTAGCTAGCAGTACGAACAAACCATCGAGTGTACTTGCTTGACTGTTTTCGCCTGTGTCCATCAACTGATAACGCTAGCATTTTTTTTACATTATTCAGCAGTATTGCTACGATTGGCAATGGATATTCCACACAAGGTAGCCCAGTAATCGCATGAAAAATAACTTGAAAAAACGTTTGATTGAATGTATACGTTAGCTTTTTTTTATTTTCGTTTGGAATAAACAACAACATAAGTTTCCACGAAAATGTGTGTACTTTTAGTCGTATCCCTGTGATTGAAAGTAAGAAGTCTAAGACTGAATTGCGGCATATACCGCCAGTATCACACCTGACAATTGTGCCTTCATATAAACGTTCTACGACAAAATATAAGATTATTCAGCATAATCGATATTGTCTCCTTCAAAGTACTCCCCAGCGATTGCAACGCACTTAGGCCAGCACTTGATCCAATCCTCGAAACAGCTTTTGTATTCGTTTTGCGGTATGGCCATCAAAGCCATTTTCGATGTTTACATGATCTCATGTCGGGTGCTGAAAAGCGTTCCGCAGAGCGGCTCTTGGTTCGACCGAATAGGAAACAGTCGCAGGGATCAGGCGAATTCGGGTGTTGCTGAAGGGTATTCGTTTAGTTTTTAGCCAAATGTTCACGGATAACGATGGCATTGTGTGACAATGCGATAACGTGGAGCAAGATCCACGAGGTGTTTGCTCACAAATCCGGTCTTTTTGGCGAATTGCTTCACGCAAACATCTCATAATGCCCAAATAATACTCCATGTTGACGGGCTGGCGTTGTGGAAGGAACTCATGATACACAACACCCTTGTAATCCATGAAAACTGTAGGCATCGCCTCCTTTCCGATTGAAAGCTAACAAGCTACAAATTTCATAGAATGTGAATGACAAATGTGGCAACGTAAAAAAAGAAAACTCAATTCGGGTGATTAGGAGCGCCATATGGTGGTGATTCCGAGAACCTTTTGAGCAAGGGGATAGTGTACCTTGTACTTACAAATAACAGAAAATATTATCTCCAAATCCTAAATAAAGTTTGTGGGGTTCGAGGTAAAGTTGTACGCTGCTTCTTCCATCCTTCGTGCGATTGCTATAAAGACTGGACTCGGAAAAAATGAGACACAAAAAAATGATCACCAAAAATTCATTTTAAATCGGATACTTCTCAAATTTTCAGGGATTAAATAACTATTAGCTATATTAGCTATGTTTTGGCATAATTTATTTAATGAATTTCCTCCCCCAAGCTGAATGCTCGTACATTTCTCTTAACACTGCTCATGAGATCTTGGACGAGGCTTTGTCCATCTTCCTTACACATTTTCTCCCAGTTTTTCTTCAAAGCTTCATCGGTTTCGAATGTTTTTCCGCTTTTCTTCAACTTCTTCTTCATTATCGTCCAAAACTTATCGATCGGACGAAGTTCTGGTGTATTTGGCGGGTTCACCGACGAGACAGCCTGTCTTGACCAGCCACTCACGGTACAGCTTCCGCGCACGCAATTTGGCCACCGTGTTTTGCTTGCCAGTCCGGTTTGGCGCCTTCATGACCTTAAAAACACATAGCCTTCGACGAATTGGCTTTTTTGGCCACATCTCGGGTGGAAAGGTTCGGGTTATTCTTAAAGTACTGCCTTATCTCCCGCGCCTTCTCTGGAACATCTTCTCAACGCGGGAAACGGTGGAATGGTGGATTCCAAGCCTTTTGCCGATCCATCTGTGCGACTGACCAGGATTATCGATCACCGCGCCCAACATTTGCTGGCGTAGCTCTTCTTATTTCGAATGCATCTTGAAAACTACTTGACAGATCGCGATAAAATTTTGCACACTCTAAACTAGTATTACCCAAAATTTCATTAATTTTTACCCACGCGATAAAAAGTTACACCCAAAACAAAGTGTCGTATTTTTTCCGAGTCCAATCTTCATACGTATATCACTGGTTGTTTGATTAATATGTCCGTTGTAATTTGCTTTGCGGGGTAAGATGTCCAATGAACTGGTTTACTAATTTTACACAGTGAAAGTCACAACATTTTCTAACCAAGTGCTCTGGTCTCTGTTTTGAAAATTTTGAAGGGTAAAATATACATCTCAATATATCAATACTTAAACAAAACAAAAAAAAACAAAAAAAAAAAGACTAGTGATTATCTGTGAAACTAATGCGTTCTCGGAAGGTTTTAAGAAACAATCATTAACTTTATAGCGCAGCGTTTACGGAATCGAGGAAAAGTGAACAAAAAGGAAAAAGGAGTTCCTGCTTTTTGTCGAATTTCCCGAGTTTTTCACGCGTTTCCCGAATTGTTGGCTAGTGTTGGTTCTAACTTTAAAAAAAAATTAACATTATAAATAATCAATAAAGGTTTAATAGAACATAAAACATATATTAAAAACAAACTATGGAAGATGTTGCTATATAAATCTCTTCGCTCGCAATTTATCCTTCTCGAAATCAAAGGTAGATCTGCGAAAAGAAATTGTTTCAATGTTGGGCTATGTTATTAAACTTAAGCAAACATTACTACGATTCACTCGAGAATCTCTTGTTTCGTCGTAGGAAAAATATTAGGAACATGGGATTAAAATAGGAACAGTTACCCTCTGATACGTTGTTTTCAACGATTCCTCTTTTTTTTACGTCATCAAACAAAATTAATTCCATCGAATGCATCAAATGCAGCTTTATTATGTAGTAGCCACTAAATTATATCATAACATGTGAAATGGAAGCACCAACAACGACCGATTAATGATTTTAACTTTCCGTTCATTTATATTTATACTTTTGATTTCAACTCATGCATTTTTATGACCCATGTAGCTAACTTTAGTCTGGTAAGAAATTCATACGTGCGACATTTACAAGTTCAGCACCAGTTTTCATTACCATCGCCATCGAGCGCTGGTGAGTGGTTTAGCGGTAACGTGCGAAAGTTACAAACGGAAAGCGTTTCCTCATAACAAAGTCAATCCAAAATCAGCGAGACATACGCTGTTAGTCATGGAAAACTATACGCATCGTTTGCGGCACATGGATACAAATACGGCACCTGATAACACGAGCGTGCAATAGTGCAGATTGACGATGTACCCTGCTGCGGTGTATGAATCCGTTTCTGAACAAACATGCAATGTATGCAGTCTGATGAATGGATTGACGTGTGTTGAGTAATGTCATCGCGAAGGCCCTCGACCGTTACCCGTGCAAGTCGTTGAAGTGATCGATACTTGATTAAAACCGATTGGTCAATAAACTCAAGAAAGTTACCGAGTGGAAGCTTAGCCATTTTTGTAATTAGCATTTGAGACCGGATTAGAAATGCAAATGCAAATTGGAAAAAAAAATTACAACGCCCTGTTACGGCGTTTATCAACGGTTGATTAGTAATTTTTACATGCATAGCTTGAACCCATTAGTACCCTAAGTTTCACTGGGTGGAATGTCCTTAGTTAATAGGGTAGAAGTGCAGCTATAAAGCAACATGAAGATGGCTCGGTTCGAATCCCAATTTGGTCTAATAGTTTTTCGACTCCCAAAAAAACAGAGTATGATTGCACTTGCCATACAAAGCTCGTGTAATACATGAAAATTGCCAGCCGTCTCGAATGAACATAAATTGTCTAAAGCAGACGAACAGTTTAAAAAAGGATAATACAAGTGAACACAAGAAAATTCCCAATGATTGTAGATCAATTTTCTTCATAGATTTTGCTCCCAGCTCCATTTGGTCAGCTAGGGTAGAAGATGTTGTCAACAAATATGTCTGTAATTATTAACTTCATAGACGCAGAGAGTTGATAAACTATAAGCGCTATCCTCTTGTTACGCGAGAATTATAATAATGGGGATTTTTATTTACTATCGTACAGATTGGACCGAAGAGTCTCGGATTTTTATAGAACTTTGTCCACGCCTAGAGTTGATGGTTATATGAGCCATGTTGATGGTTATATGCCAGATTTTTTGGGAAGAACCATTTGAAATATTACGATTTTCTCAGACACATAAAGGGTGTCCTACATAAAATTGCATCACGGAAAAAACGCTGTCGAAAATTACCTTTTTTTGTATTTCCTCTTGAAAATTTAGGTATAAATAGTTTAGAGTGTATTTTTTGTTGTATTTTTTCGCTGTCAGTTTTTCGAAAATTGGAAAAAAATGCGTCACAACATTTTCCACAACTCTCTCATCGGGACATCGGAAAACAACTCGGAATCGTGCAGTCAACGGTGACTCGTGTGATTAAACATACTACGAAACTCTGAGCATCGAACGGAAGGAGAACTGCGGTCAGAATGGATGTTCTATTAGTGATCAGGATCAGAAAAACGCGTCGTGAAAGCGTTTCATCATAATCCCAATGCTTCGGTCAGAGATGTGGTCAAAAAGTTGAATCTGTTCAAGTCTTTCGTTCAGAGTGCCAAGGACCGGGAGGGACTGCACACGTACAGTAGTGCAGAAGGCTCCAAATCGTGATGAACGGCAAAACACGGTGAGAAAGTCACGGGCCTGGAAACATTACACCCAGACACTGACGAAGCCTCGTTGTCTCATCATCGATGATGAGACTCACGTCAAGGCAGATTTCCGGAAGATTCCGGGGCTACTGTTCTTCACCGACCAGCATAAGTTCGATGTTCCAAAGGAAGTTCGGAAGCAGAAACTTTCAAAGTTTGCCCAGAAATACAGGATTTGGCAAACGATCTACCCCTGTGGCAAACGGTGTGCGCCGTTCGCGACCTCCGGGACTGTAAACGGAGAGATCTACCTCAAGGAGTGTCTGCAGAAGCGCCTGCATCCTCTGTTGAACCAACGAGAAGGCTCTACGATCTTCTGGCCGAATCAAGCTTCGTGCTACTATTCAAATATTGTCCTGGAGTGGTACGAAGCCAACGGAGTCACTTTCGTACCCAAGGAAACCCCTCCAACGCACCCGAACTAAAGCCCACCGAAAACTACGGCTATTATGAAGCATTCACTACGGAAGCATCCCAAGGAGTTCAAATCTGAGGAATGCATGAAGAAAAAGTGGGTTTCGGTACAGAAGAAGCTGTAGCCAGATGTTATACAGAACCTAATGAGCGTACGGTTATGGTATTGGAGTTGAATCAAATAACATGCCAAAAGTTTACTTATATTTTATTGTCTGAAAGTTTGAAAAGGATCGGTCAACAAGGTAATTTTCTACAGTGTTTTTTCCTTGAGACAATTTGATATGTGACACCTAATAAATTTGAAAAAATCATAACTCAAACGCAGGGCATCGTAAAACAAAATTATTTTGCCCGAATTAATAGGAAAGAATACTTAAAGGCAGGGTAATAAAACATCATTAAAAATGGAAAAATACCAATAAAAATATGCGAAATTTCCACTAAATTATTAAACACTGTGCCAACATAAAAATAACAATTCGCACTAGAAAAACTTAAAATAGCAATAAAAAATTGATAATTCACTTTCAATAATTCAAAAGTGACCGGTAATACTTTCAAAAAAAGCAATGGAAATTAGTATAAACGCAATAATAAGCTGATAGTTTTCCGTCATAATTATAAGTTCTAGCGGTAAACATGTGACAAAAGTCTTCAAAAGTCTTTCAACTCTTTTCACAAAATCGCAATAAAAAATCAAAACATTGGAAAAAAAAATTAAAAGATTTATTTTTGGTTTCAACTGGAAAGATTTGAACCCTGAGCACTGGCAAAACCTTGAGGTAGTTTAACTACAACTACCAGGTCCCAGGGCTGGTTTGGTTCTTTACATATTGGGAAGAAGCACACAAGTGTTGCCAGATCAGTGAAAATGCAGCCCAAAAGTGCTTCTGATAATCCTCTAGTACTTCTTACCGATAAACATTATAGTTCTGAGATGGTGATCAATTGTCAAGTACAGTATTTGCAAATAGTAGAAATGCTGAATTTGATCATATAGAATCAGTTGAAATAGCTTAAAAAGTTTCAAATCAAATCAAAACAAACCAGCAGACTTTTGGAAAGCATTACCAGATAGGGGAACTGTTCCAGTATTCATCTCATGATCCATTATTCATATTAATCGGAAATGTCGGTTTGATGTATCATTCAATTGATTCCTTTTGTTGCTTGCTTTCAACAACAATTAAAATAAACAATGAATAAACAGTACGAAATCAGAAATGAGGTGAAAATGGGAATGGCAACCCTAGATGCTATACTTTTATCGGAATCTTTTAGCGTGAAGCGATTTTGCTTATTTAATTTTAGGAACATTCTAGTTTTGAAGACAATGGATTCCGGTTAAATATTGTTCGCGGCGTGAGTGATCGAGTGAGCACAGCAAAAAAACAATAAATCTCTCAGCGGAAGATACGAAAAAAGATACTAAATGTGGAACAAAAGGAGCAGGATCAGTAAAGAAACATCAATCATTGTACATCATTACAGATGTAGATGTACAACTGCAATCAAAAGCCGAAAAGTCTAGGAGCATAAACGGAGATAATGCAAATTTTATAAAAACAATATTTTCTATTTTACTAATTCGTAAGTTAATTGGTGAGCTTTACAGAATGGTTGTTTTTTATTTCTGTATTTACGTTTCCACCACCTAAGGGGGCACCAACCTGTCTGCTTGTTTGCTTGAAAGTGCATAGCTTAGCGCAATGCAGCGCAGTTTTTCCACTGTATTTATCTACACTTTTTTTGTTTAATTACTGTAGCAACATATAAGATTCAAATGGTTCATTTCATTTATTAAAATTACTGTAGTACCTATGAGATTCCTAACAAATGATGATGGCGATGCAAGGAAACGGCGCAGCACGTAGAGATTTTAGATATACTATTCATTATACGGTATATAATTTCATATTCAGAATACATCCATTCACTATATTTGTATGCTATATCCAGCCTCGCATACATGCATCTTTGTATATTTTAGCCCACCTAACCCAAGTTATGTATTTGAAAAAATACGAAGGTTTCTATAGTTTTGTATAAAAAAAGGATCATATACGACCAACTCTTCTAAAAACAAAGTTTTTTTTAATCTTTATCCAAAACAATTTAATAAAACAAAAACTAACATTGTATATGATCCTTCATTCTCTATTTCACAGACATAGAGAATCATTTTCGTACATCGTGTTCCATAGCACCGGACCCGTTGTCATCCGATCGAGCATATTGAAAACTGTTCGATCGACCATCTTGGCGGTGCGTAGCAGCTGCAGAAGAATACTCCATTTACTTTTCCAACCGCGAAACTTTCGTTTGTGGTAGACACAACCTTCTGAACCCGGTACTTGCTCGTCGTCCTCATGCCGTCATATTGGACCTGTCCGCAACCCAATTGTTGTTGCTGGGATGCGGTATGGATCGGAAATTATAGCGATATCCGATGCCGACTCGGATGGCCTCACAATGGTTCAGGTTTAGTTGGGTTACATCCATTACGATTGGTTCGTTGGAATACCCTTAGCTTGCCGAGCACTTGCCACCTAATGCGATACGAAGACACCGATACCGAATACGTTCCAGTTTGATGAAGTGCGACCGAGCCGCCGACGAAACAAAATCTACCGAATTCTATAACGGACAAAATCGTTATCCCACCAGGTTCCGGCAATTGTTCGAAGAAAGTTGATCCTTTGCTGGCACTTTCGCGTCAGATACTTAATGTGGGATCTACGGGTGCACTTAGAATCGAACCAGACCCCAATATAATAAGAGGACATAGAATGAGTTATTTGTTTACCCCAAATTTGAAGCTTCGGTTGTGCAGGGTGAAAAGAGGTTGTGCTTCTAAGAAAAAATAACCAACTCAGTTTCCTCCGTAGAGAACTATATACCTAGCTCTAGAGCCCATGTTGACGAATTGTGTAAGGTATTCTGAAGGGTCCTTGCAGATCGACCCCATTAGGTCCCGTGACAGACACTACGCCGCCATCTGCGAATTGTCTCAACGCGCAGCTGTCATTTTGACAACCGTCAATGTCTTTGACATTAAAATTATAAAAACAAGGGCTTGAACATGATCCCTGGGGAAGACGCATGTAGCCAAATCGGAAAACTGTAATTTCCATGAGAAGAGCTCAAATGTTTCTCTGACAGCGAATAACGTTTACATTTAAAAAATAGACAAATTTTTATTATAGCCGATTTTTCATGGGTTTACCTTCACCCGCACTGTCGAAACTACCCATGCAGCATCAATCATAGTAACCTATGAGTCAGCAGACAAAATTTGATAGCTCTATCGGTCGAACTCTAACCGCGAAGGCAAAAACAGTGAAGCAACTCCGTTTAGAAGTGTGCGCGTTCAAAGAATGGCTCCCCACCGCGTCGAAAACGGACATCGTGAGGCACTTTGTGGACGCCGGGTACGCCCGCTCCGGCATCTACGACATCTTAGCACTATTAGACAACAATCAGAGCATCGAAAGAAATCCCGGTTCCGGACGGCTGACGACCTTGAGCGACAAGAAGCTCCAAAAGATGCTGAAGAGGAAGTCCGAGCTGCGTGCGCTTGGCAGGGAGGTCGGTTCAACCGGCCAAACAGTGAAAAAGTACCTGGTGAACATGAACATACATGTCAGGAAGCGGAAGTTACGTCCACTGGTGGTGAAGGACGACGAGACCTATCCCACTCTCGATGGCAACGACTGGTAGGGCACTTCGTATTTTACTTCCCCCACGAAGCAAGTGAGCTCCGAGGTGATGTTCATATCACATATCAAGCTCCCCAAGAAGGTGCTGATGTGGCTGGCAATCAGCGAGAAGGATGTCAAAGCCGCTCTTCTTTCGCACATACTAGCCGTCAACGGGGAAATTTATAGTAGGAATGCCTGCCGGAAATTGCGCCGTTCATCCAGAAATACCATAAGGGCGAAGACGCGGTGTTCTGGCCGGATCTGGCGTCGATCGTTGGAGGAGATGGAGCGGCTGAATATCGATGTGGTACCCAAGTCGGCGAACCCGCCCACCGTCCCCCAGCTGCGTCCCATCGAGCATGTCTGGGCCAACCTGAAGCGTAAGACCTACTCCAACAATTTTGTTGGAAGAAAGAAAACAAAAACATGCCTGCAGACACGATTTCGTCCGCCATGGCGGGCGTAACGGTTGTCTGCCTGAAGGCCTCGCAAGGGCGTAGAATTTTTTTGCAAGTATGCTTAAATAATTACCTTCCATGGAAAATTTATCAAAAGCAATTATCTGTCTTATCTATTTTTTTATCACCATTTATCTATTTTTTTAATGCAAACGTTAATGAACGTACTTAAACAACAAAATGTTTTGAAATTTTCATTTTTTGATGGGTCAAACAGTATACATTTTTATGCATTGGTGGCGGCTGTGGAAACAAAAATATGCTCACAATATAAACGTGAAGAAAAATTATGAAAAGCAATTTTGTAGAATCTCATCGAAGTTCGAATCTGGTCAGTAGTTCACAATTTTCGCATTTAATTTACTCATAATAACATCAATTAATGATAAAAATTAAAAGTTCAATGAAAGTGTTAACGAATATCATTGCCAGCTCCTTCAGATGAAAAAATAACAAGAGCTCTGTACCGGACCCACATGACAGTTTTAGATCTTTAGATGAAGAAATAAATGCCCTGTTCCGGCACCAGATGACATTTATAATTACTTCGCTAAATTGCCGCTGCAAAAACATCAACAATCATTACTTGTAGCGTAATTGCGGCTTCGGGTTGTTTTTGCTGACAGCGACAACACTCTACAAGCAAGATTGTCTTGTTTGGATCCACCGGTCGTTCGCGGGCATGAATACTGTGGTGGAAAGTCGAGAAAACGGGGCACTATTGCTAACTCACTACTAACGTATTTATAAGCTGTGCAATTCTAAATTATTCAAAAAACAATCTTATCAACTCACACTGACATAAACCAAGTTAGCGCTATTTCTGTCACATTTTAAAAAAGAACGTCTTGTCTATCGACAAACACCACAGGGAATGTTTGCGGAGTGTTTGACGAAAAAGAATCTGTGAAGAGAGCCAATCAAAACAGCACCTTTTGGAATGTTTGTCTAGTGTTATTAGATGCAATCGACGGACCGTTGTTTTTGTATGAAATGATAAAGCATGTAAATATGATTGATAAGCAGGAGTCGCCCGTTATGCCGCCTGCAAAGGGACCAACCGTACCGTAAGTAGGAACGTGTTTGTCGGTGTTTGTGCTTCGTGGTGTGCTCGCTATCACCTGCGAAGCGCCGGGGAACAAACCGTGAGTGATTCAGGCTAATGATATGATGAATTAAGGGCAATAAACTTCTCGAAGATTTACTTCTTGTAAGAAGTTGGTTGATGGGAATATGAAGAGGCAAAAAAGGCACAACATTTAACAGTACAAGTAACCTCACCGGCGCGTCGTCGTGGTCCGTAGCCATGGAAAGCGTAAAAAATAGTGAGAAGTACGAGAACAACAGACTTCTCATAACTACTTGCTGTTATTGAGTCGAGGCGCGCTGTGTTGTATGATGATGATGGAAAAAAAGTACACATAAATAAACAAGTAGGTATACCTGTACACCTCAAATGAAAGCCATTCTAATGTTCTAGTGGCCCGGCCGAACAATGGTCTGAAGTAATTAAGGCATACTTTATGGTAAGCAGAAAGCTGAACTGACAAAAATAAACCAAACAGACAACCACGAGCAGCATGTTTCGTTTACCGGTTTTTTTTTTTTGGCTTGAATCATGGTTCAGACACATTTCACATCTTCGAAGAAAGTGGGAAGATTGAACAATTAGAGACTCCTATTTTGGGAATGTTACTATTCGTATCCATGCATGATAATTGTTTGTTGAAGCGAAATTCAAACATTCATCGCTAAAAACTGAAAATATGAGCAATTTAAGTATTACATACCTAATCCGATTAACAATGAAATAACGGTGATTCAGCTTGAGACTTATCTTTTAGCAAGATCGGTAAATCGGAACAAGTAGTGTGAAGAAGAACTTGATAATTATCGGGGCCAAGGTGGCAAGATCTTGAGTATTATGCAGTTGACAGAAACCTCGGAAGGGTCTAAGGAAGTAAATGACCAATATAATCATGACGCCAAAATGCTGACAGGTCATGCTGACTGCCGTCCCAATAATGTATAGTTTTGTGAGCAATTAAGTCTTAAATCCAAGTGACAATTTTAGTTTTATTCCAGCCGTATAGCACTCCTTTCGGCTTTGCTGACAAAACTAAATTCAAAACTGTTTTGTCTACCAAGACCTCCTCTTTGCTTTCTTTCACCTCACATAATATAAACTAGACAACATTGTTTGCTAACCTTCAACTAGTTTCACTAACCTTCACGATACTAACTGGGCTTTTCGTAATGATAATTAAACATAATTTTACAATTCGGAAAACAATTTTGTTGAACACATTTTGAAAAATGTGATCATTTTGTTTCTGGGTTAGCTTCAAAGCGTTAAGATTATTTTTTTAAATTTCAACTGTTATTCATTCTAATGTAATTTAATCTACGATGATTACTCATATGCCTTCCGGAAACTTCAGGAACCTTGTTCTGTATATTTTGCTGAGCCGGCAACAATCAATTTCGCATTGGGGATAGTTTCCGACATGCCCATAGACCAATATTTCATCTTCTCGGATAGTCTCAGTTCTATTGAGGCCCTGCCGTCGATGAAAACAGTGAGGCACTCATCTTACTTGCTTTCAAAAATAAGGGAGCAGATGTGTGCGCTGGAAGAGAGATCATGTAAGATTAGCTTTGTATCGGTCCCCTCACATTGCTAAATTCTAGGCAATGAGAAGACGGACTCTCTAGCAAAGGTGGGCGCACAAGAAGGCGAGATTTTTGAAAGAAGAAATTCACATGATGAATTTTTCCCATTAGTACGTCACAATTCTCTTCAAAGTTGGCAAAGATTGGACAAGTAATTCTCTTGTGCGGTGATTGCACTATTGGACTAATCTAATACGACTAATGGATACCCTAGTGGCCCGAGGCAGACAACCCTTCCGCGAGGTCTTTTGGGAATGCGTGATCTTCCCTACATGCAAGCGATTTACGAATTCCTTTGGTTGTCTAATCTAAGAGTGTTACGTTATCATCCCCCTTCCTTCCACTCTAGTAAATGCCCTGCTATTGTTTCCCAGTTACATTATCCTCTTGTTGCCATGCTACTTGTACCTGCCCAGCAAGCTATGGTCACCCATCTGCGGCTTAGTTCTTGAAAGGGACTACAGGGACCGAGGATTTGAAAGATGTCGCAACCATGAGCAGCAAATAATGTCTTAAATAAGCCCCGTCCACGATAATGTTACCCATTAACTTAGAGCTAGCCACGAGTAATTGAAACCCCACTTTTACTAAAATCTAAAAATAAAACATTGTTTATAACAATATTGAAAATCGGCTCCGTAAAGTGTTGCATACGCCTGAGCCTAGCATATAAACGAACTTTTTAAAAAAATCTAATGTATTGATTCGTCAACAAATAAACATGTTTCCCAAAGCCAATTAAATAAAACTAAAATACATACAATAATTCACACAGTCATCTTCGGAAACAACGCTTATTAACCTCACGGGATACTTAACAATCAAACACGATATAGCAGTCGTTAAAAACGCTGCACATGATTAGCACAGGCTCGTTTTCCTCTCCTAAGGATCAACTGAGTGCCGGTTTGTGAAGAAAAATTGTAACGCGCGTTCCTTGAGTTGAAGGATGTAGTCGTCGAGATACATCGCACGTTTAAGACCGAAGGAGATCTCTGAGCATTTGGATACATTTAAGGACATTTTTAAGATCCGGCACCAGTCGTCGAACACTTGCAGTTCCTGCTGAAGAAAGTGGACGTCTTCTGGACATTTTATAACGTAGTACAGCTTAGGTTCGTCCGCGTTGGATAATTTCAGGCATCTGAGCAACAAGTTCGCGTCGTTCATGTATTACAGTTCTACCAGTCAGGTAGACAATTGATCGTGAACTCCCGTCGTATTTGAAAATTGCAATCGAATGGTTCTTTTTATCGAAGCCAACAGAGAGATCTATGTATATGGCATCTACTTGATGAGCGCGTTCCATTTCGCTGATGATGACCGATGTGAATACGGTAAGGTTGGTCAAAGGACCATTTAAAAATTCCCTAGATAACCTATCTTCTTGGGCTAGGAGTCTGGGGATCGATTTCTCACCGCAGAAAACTGAACTGGTAGTGTTTACTCGAAAGCGGTATCTAGCCCAACTGCAGCTTCAACTTTTGGGCAGAAACATTACCCAATCGTTATATTTCAAATACCTTGGGGTCTGGTTTGATTCAAAGTGCACTTGGAATGCCCACATTACGTATTTGAAGCAAAAATGCCAGAGAATGATCATCTTTCTCCGTTCAATTTGTGGCACATGGTGGGGTGCTCATCCGGGAGACCTCATAACTCTTTATAAAACAACTACTTTCTCTGTTCTAGAGAATAGCTCTTCTTGCTTTCTCTTGGCAAGAAAAAGTCACCTTATAAAATTGGAACGAATTCAATATCGTTGTCTGCGTATTGCTCTTGGCAGTATGTACTCAACGCATAACATGAGTCCTGAAGTTCGGTTCTGGGAGCTTTCGCTCAGAATATTAGTCAAATGTGGACTGAAAAACGCATTTGTAATAGACAATTTTGAAGAAATGTTAGGGCTGAACACACAATCTCGATTTATGAGAATTTACCACCACTACATATCGTCGGATATGTGTCTTCCCTGCTTTACTCCAACCCGCGCTCACTTCACCTATAGCAGTTCCTTTAATTCATTATGATCTTTCCATGAAACAAGCATCTCATGGAATTCCGGATCAACTTCGTTCTATTATTATTCCACGGATCAACTTCGTTCTATTATTATTCCACGGATTTTTAATGCAAAGTACCAACACGTCAATTCTGAAAAAAAAAGTTTTTCACACTGGGTCTCGCCTCAATGGATCCACTGGCTTCGGTGTCTCCAGTGAAAACTCTAGCGCCTTCCACAAACTTCAGGAACCTTGTTCTGTTTATGTTGCTGAGCTGGCAGCAATCAACTTCGCATTGTGGATGATTTCCAACATGCCCGCAGACCATTACTTCATCTTCTCGGCAGCCTCAGTTCGATTGAAGCTCTTCGGTCGATGAAACCTAGTAAACATTCATCTCATTTCCTTTTAAAACTAAGGGAACAGATGAGTGTGCTGGTCGAAAGATCATATTTGATCACCTTTGTATGGGTCCCTTCACATTGCTCAATCCCAGGCAACGAGAAAGCGGACTCGCTCGCAAAGGTGGGCGCCCAGGAAGGCGATTTGTATGATAGACAAATTTCACACGGTAAATTTTACCATTTAGTACGTCAGAGTACCCTTTCGAGTTGGCAAACCGATTGGGACACCGGAAATCTAGGACGGGTGTTACATTCCATCATTCCTATTGTTTCATCGAGGGCGTGGTTTAAGGACCTGCACGTTAGCCGTGATTTCATCAGTGTGATGAGTAGACTTATGTCCAACCACTACCAGTTAGATGCACATCTCTTTCGAATTAACCTCGTGGACAGCAATCTTTGCCGGAGTGGAAACGGTTATCGATCACGCAGTTTGGCAATGCACGGATAATTACGCCGCCAGAACACGACTTTTGAATAATATGTGTTTCTAAATGTATAGTATAAGAATTAAATATGCTTGTGTTTTTGTTTTTCTTTATTCATTAGCTTGTGTTTGTTTTGTTCCGACATCTCGAGGAGTCTCATCGGTAACCACATCCGGCCGAATACAAAAAGGGAGTTCTGACCATTCCGCACCAAATTATTGTGCTGGCGACAACTATCTGATGAGACTACAGAATCCTATTTCCATGTTCCTCTTTCCAGCCCATCTTAAAAAAAATGTCACCTATTTTACCTAACGCAATTGAGCCTTCCAAATAAATTAACTAGATAAAAAAAAACAAATCCGTTGTTTTGGCTCTTTAAAATATCGCTTAAAACTGGAATATTCCCGAAAATACGGAAAAGCTCCTTTCTGGTGCCTATCTTTAAATCGGCCAAAAAAATCGACGTACGTAATAACCGTGGTATTCCCATCATCTCCTACATTACTAAGCTATTCGAAGCAATAATCAATGAAAAATTATTTAATCGATAAAGAATAGAATATCAAATATGCAACATGAATTCTATTAAGGCCGCTTAACTGCCACAAACTTATAAGAATTCATAACCTTTTTATTGATTGCAATGGAAAATGGCAACCAAGTAGAAGCTCTTTACACAGACTTTAGCAAAGCATTTGATCGCAGTGATAGTCTAATGCTACTCTTCAAATTTTAGTAAATTGGCTTTCATAAATGGCTTGAATTCTATCTTTCAAACCGCCAGTAATTAATAAAATTCAATGGAAAGAACAACCCCCCACCCCCCAACCCCACCATTAAAGCCACTTCTGGAATTCCACAAGGTTCCCATCTTGGCCCTCTATTATTCATACTATACGTAAACGGCATTTCCTTCCTTCTGAAAATAACATTAGTGCTTATTTATGCCGACGACATGAAACTATATCTAGGAATAAGAAACCAGGAGGATATTAATGGATTCCAGGATGAAATACAACTATTCCATACATGGTGTTCGAAAAGCTTACTGCAACTAAATATCAAAAAATGTGATTTAACATCATTCAGCAGAAAACGAAATACTCCAAATATATCAATCTCATTAGGTAATCAAGATGTTGGAAAATGTGAAAGGGTAAGGGATCTAGGAGAAATCTTGGATTCTAAACTTAATCTCAATGATCATTATAAGGCTTGTTCTCGACAAAATCTGGACACCCCTAAATACGTTTATCTCTGGAAATAGGGCATATGTCCCATACCTTAGCCTATTATGCAGCGATTGGTTACATTTTTCATTGTTACTCATAAATTAATTGAGCTACAAAAGGCATTGAACTAGTTATTTGATTGCAAAGATAAGCTTAATAAGACGCTTGTTATTTTAAACTACGACAAACTAAACAACTAACTTTATGAAGATGACAACTTTCGAGGAATTTGGATGTAATGTCGGTCTATAAGCACCAAATTGGGTCTATTCGTGGATGCAGCTTCGTCCCATTCGATAATTCTTTTTATTCAAGGCAATGATCATACGATTTTTTTTCCCTAATTTTCTGATTCAAAGCAATGCCAGCTGTTTTCACTCTACCCAACACAAACTTTTTCTCAACAAACTTAAATAAACCTGCTTTTAACACTTAAATTATTTTCACGTTCAATTTATCAGCCATTCAATAAAGGAAACATTTTTATTCACTCTAAACAGACTTTGTTCCTTTGCTTTGTGCTAACATGAGACATTTGAAAAATAAACATAAATTTCCGTTTTAAATTTTACCAGTAACAGCAATTTTGCTACGTCATTAAAAAAACAGGCCACAGCTGGGAACATATGGGAAAAATATGTCTCTAAAATTGGGTCTATGGTTTTCTAGTTAAATCATTGTTATTTTATCTATGAAAACAATTAGTTTATAAAGTATGACTATTGCCTGTACATATAGGCTGCATAACTCGGTTTATCGGTTCAATTTGGCCAATGTTAGCTTTTCCGAAGATCGTGGTACTAATTGGTGCAGCTTAGCCAGTGAAGTCATGTAGTCTAAAAAGTTGAGATAATCAAAAATTACGCGGAAGTGAACAACTATAAAATGATTAATAATATCTCAATTGCTTTGAAAGACATTGATTATCATGATAGCAATATGATTTTGTTGATTATAGCTGAATAAATGACATATTTGCTACATAGGCCGAATGAAGGAGCTAGGCTAACATTACATCCCGTTACCCTACTTCATCAACACTTGAAATATTTCGCAGACTGATGATCGTATGTCTGTTCATTGTTTAAAATTAATTTTTGATGATACTACAAGCTTTTAGGTCGAAGATAGCGTCGAAAGAAGAGCAAGTGCGAAAAGCAATTGTGTACGGTCGCAATGAAAATCGAGATCTGTCAGTAAGAAAACTTGCAAAAAAGCTTGGTTTTCCTACAAGCACTGTCCAGCACGTTCTTAAATCTTTTGACTTGATTCAGCTGTAATGTTTACGTATTCTTATTCGACTGTACTTTGCACAAACTAGAAAACAAAACTCAAAGTTAAGCCTTTGATACATTTCAAAGCTAAATAGCTTATTGCTTTTACAATTAGCTTATTGCTTGCTTTCAACTTAGTGTTCTAAATATACCCCCACAGTTATTAATTGGGAGCTTTCGATGACAGGTACCAGTTTTGCATTAGTATGATTGTGTTTCAAGTACTATCATACCCAATGCCCAGGGAGGCGAGAAATTTTTCTTTGCGAAAAATTTCGAGACCAGATTAGAGATCGAACCCTCCCACCTCCATCAGCTGTGCCTTTGCCAACTAAGCTAATGCAGGGCCCAAAACTCTATATAACACCGTAAAAAAGTTTCATAAATATATAAGCTGATATATTATCCCTGAAGTGATTTTTCAAAAAATTCCATGATATTCCCTGAGTATTAACGGCCACCCTGATAACACAATAATACAATTACCTATGTTACTTGGCTTCCTACCCTCGCCCTCAATTATAAAAAATGTGATGAAAGTGTGTAACGTATATTGCTATGAATGAAAATACAATTGACAACTGGTAAAAACTACTAAAATCTGGTAATGATTGAAGTTGCACAAAATCCGCTATTGCATAGATGAGTATACGGTTACACTTTTTGTCAAATGTTGTGTATTTTGAATGTTACAACTATTCTAAAAAAACCTGTTACCAACGATATGCCTTCCTTCTGTGAAGAGAACGTCACCCTCGTTTTGGCCGAATGAATTCTAAAATATCGAATACGATTTGAGGTTTGACCAAACACACCGTAGTTGCAACCAACGACTAATTGCTAGTACCAATCTCACAAGAACTAGCACAGCCACGAGAACTCGTTACTATTGCTCAGCTGTTCGAAGTGCTCATTCACATCCATTATACCCATACACGATAATTGATATATGGCACAAGTAGAGGTACCCTCCTTCAATGTTGTAGCTGCATTGAACAACGTAGACATTGGATTCGCCAAAATAGTCAAATAGGAATAGGATCAAGGCCCAAGTAGGCCGTCTGCAGCTCTGCAGAAGCAATATCCGAAGCTGTCAGTATGTACTTTAATGTGAGTGAGGATCTCTTTTCATACGGTTTTTTGCTGATCATCAACTATAGCATTGGAAGGTGATGATGGCCATCATAACTGAGTATGTGCAGTCGCGCGCTCGTTGCAATGAATGACATCGCCGTGATCTTTTGAACGTTCAAAGCGGGCTGCACATCGTACAAGCCTCGCCAGAGCTCAGAGACCTCGCCGAGGCACGACGTTGTGTTGAGAAAGAGAGCGACTCTTGGGCCTTATAAAGCCAGATTTCCTGCGCAGAATCGACGTTCAATAATGTTACCTTGCGCACCCAGTCAGGGCTTAACGTCTGTCTGTTGAGGCTCCACGGTCGTCGGTGGTTATAAACGGTTTTGTGTAATCGAATCAGAGATAGATAGGCAGCGCGTGGAACACCCATTTTTTACGAAATCTATTCATCAAATGTGCCAAACTCGCACAAGTCTTGGGATCGAACGGTTAAGATCAGCTTCGTAACTAAAAGAAGGGTGCCACATGAAACATTAATCAATTATGAATCACAGTTTTTTTTTCTCATCTCGGGGATAAACAGCAACTGGTTTGTAATATATCCACAAACAAGTCATATTTGGCACTTTATACCCCTCCTAATGATGACAACTGTGCCAAAAGTGGCCAATCAATATGATTGGTAAACAAAGCCAATTACAGATCTGTTATTCAAATCGAAATCTGTATGACGGTTATTTTTTACAACTGAGGATTATGTGAGATACTGCGTATAATACCATAAACGGTAACGATGAAAAAAAGACGCCATATTTAATAGTTTACTTATGTTGATGTTTCAAGGCAACCTATGTTTGAGAGCATGGCAACTTCACAAAAACTAAATAGAGGAAAAGGAACTTTTCGCTTTGTTTTGAGCAGTGTTTAGTTTAAGTATTATTGTCAATTAGGGGAAAATTTACATTCAATGTGTCCCATTGAAAGCTATTCCCTTTTTTTTTATCGGTAATATTGTTACAAATAAATTTCAAAAAACCAACTCAAATCACAAGAGCGGCAATGTTTGTCATATTGACCGTCAAGTCAAGTTCCGAGCATGCACAGGTGTGGCCATCCTGCGACATCTCATATCCATTTGAAGCGTAACTCATTTTCGCAGTGAACATATATTAGAAATCAACACTTTACGCTTTTTAATTTTGATGTTTTCGAACAAAACAAAATTCAATCAGCGTTCACTCCAATTCCAGGAAAACGGTAAAGCTACCTACGGTGAGAAGTATGCAGCATTGCATGGGTTTCTTAAAATAAAATAACAAATAAAAAGCAAAAGAAAAAAAACAACAGCTAGGTATCATCGAGCAACGTAAATGCAACGGCAGCAGGCGCATAGAGGAACATGAGCGTCTGTCTAGATCTGACAACATTGCCGTGGGTCCAAAGTAGCGTTTTTATAGTGCGCTTAACTGGGCGCACACGTTCGCTGGTTGCGTTAAAAAATCATGAATTGAAAATCTCCACTCACCTAATACGAGATTAGTCAACATCAACTTTTTCTTTACTGCAAACCGCTGTCCAGTGGCATGAGAATGGAAAGTGCTCTCGGGCACCCGTTGGCGTTGGATCGTTTTGATTTTCCTTCTCTATACTCTTATTTTTATGTTTTATCTTCGCTGAGGCCACTACTACCTTCTGGTGACTAAACCACGATCTCAGGGTACCAACACTTTAGCGAACGGCGGCGCACCGTACTTTGTTGCACAAAATGGTTTCTCATGTGCATAAAATCATAAACATTTGGGCACAATTGTTTTATCTTTCTTCCACTGCTTCCTGCTTGTTTCACTGCACAATTTTTTTAATAACTTTTTAGCATAAACACGTTTTGGCTACGAGAGGAAAACTATAATTTCAAAGTAAAGTATAAGGAATGAACGACAACAGCCGCGGGACAGCAAAGACATAAACGACCGTATGACAACCGATGTGAAAGTAGGACTACTTGCTTGACTTGTACGCGCTGAGTCGTTCGTTCGTTCGATGCTGCGGTTAAGGTCCGACGAACTACCAGCAAAAACAACAACAAACACTAACCACTACACACCCAAAGTGCCACTAAAGCCACTTGTGTATTTTCTATTAATATATTCTTCATCCGTCGCGTATATTTATTATATACATATGATATAAGCGTGAAAAAAGAGAATGGTCCTCTCTTAATGGCTCCAGTCAATTGGAACCGTTTTATTTTTCGCTGCTTGAACTTTCCTACACTGTCCACGAGAAGTCACTTGAGGGCCACTAGAATATCTCACATTTGAAATTAAGCTACACCTACTTGCTAATTGAAGTGAACTATTATGAACTCTTGTGTACCATCCGCTAGGTCGGTACTTCCACAACGCGACAACTACTGGTGATGATTCATACCATTCTGGCACCATCCGTTCTGTGGGTATTGGTCATCGCCGTACATAAAACCGTAAGAAAGAGCAAGTGAGAGAAAAGAACAAAACAGCAAACAAACAAAAACAACAAAAAGCAGACGGACCAGGACGGGAAGTGATGGAGCACACACACGAAGATCGGTCAGTTCCAAGCGACGGGACTCAGAAAACGTGAACCTTTTTTAACCGATGCACATATTCAACTATTCAACGAACTGTTTGGGCTCTTGCACTTTCTGACGATCAACGCAACATTCACACACTACATGGAACCGGAGTTTGTAAATGTATGGACGAGTGCATGCTTTTAGCGCTATCCTGCTCACTCCTCCTTGTAACTCCATAACATTGGCCTCATGCAGAGTAAACGAGGTAAACAAGGTAAATGACAGAAATAATAAATATTCACCACTTCCATCGCACTGCACGCTTTTTCCAAACAAGCTAAATTTAAGTAGGATTTACTCAAATCGGTCACAAGAACAGATACTCAGAGGTCATGACAAGATGACAAACATTCAACATTAAAGCACAGAGAACAGACATCCAAGCTAGAGTGCCCTCCGTGTGTAAATTTCTGTAACTGCCATTTTAAAATTACAGCTTGTTTCCGTTAGTTTTGGTGATTCGTATGTTGATGGCGCCACCTGCGCGCCTTGAGATTTGATAGGCTGTCAATTTTAGTTTGGTGAAACGTAGACTAGGCGGCGTTGTTTTTCCAGCGGTTTGCTTTTGAAAATTTACACAGTAACTTGAGATAACAATGTTCGAGCCTGGATGTCTGTTCTCTGTGATTAAAGGTCGGTAACCCATGTTAAATTCCGTTTACTGAAACGGAAAAGAAATGAATCGAAAAGAAATTTCTGGAGCAGTATCTAGCTAAAAAGAACGACAAATAAAATTGGAATTTGTAAGGTTTCCACGCAAACTAATGGGAGCCGAAAAATGAGAGCGTTATGCTTGTGAAAGGTTTTAGAACGCTAATATCATAGACTAACTTTAAGACCAGTAGGTCCCAAGCAAAAACGATTTTTCTCTTGGCTCAGTCAGTACTAGCACATCGGTCCCAAGCTCAATGATGCGCCCCCAATAATGAACCCTCACGAACACACTCTCAAATATTCTGTCAAAATAACACAGCAAATCAAAACAAAGGCGCAAATATGTATAGCAAGGTGCTGGCTTCAAGGTGTACTTCGGACCAAGGCGTTCTACAACAGTGAACAAATTTCAAATCGCTAGTTGCATATTGATTGTTGCTAATATATCTCATGCAACTGAACACAATGACTTTATTCATACACAATTTGATTAGAAAAACCTACAAAATGTTTGCATTTAAATTACAATTAAGTGCTATTAGTGATAGTTGTTCAACTATTTACTTTAAAATTACCTATTTATGCTCCCATACAAATCTCTGTATGAACATGTTGAAAATATGTGTTTGTGCAAACGTCCATTATACATGTCCTACCCTACCAGCCAAGCAGCTACTGTTTCTGTAGTGTGTTGATATTGTTAACAATAAAACAGTTGTTTCTATGCCTCCGCTACAGCAGGACGGCAAATAAATCGTGGTCTTTTATTTTACTTTCATAAATCATAATGGTGCCGTGACCAATCGTTTGATAACTTTGGGCAACGTTTTGACCGACGGCTAATGTGATTTTAAAAGCCGCTACAATAGACCTTTCTCGTCAGACCTAACCCCCATTTTTTATATTTTTCCTTTAAAGGCAATGAACTTCTATTAACGTTAGCGTTAATAACTTTTTTTTCTATGCACTCCTCAGTTTGTTATAAAGTTTTGAAAGCTCCAATTTGTTCCACATTTTACGGTGAATATAGCCATGTGGAACAAATATGAGGCGTTTTGGCAACCTTGTTTAAGTGAAAACATTGTATTTACTACGAAATTCAAAACTTTTTCTGGCAACACTGTGGTGCTTTGTTTGTATTAGGTTAAGTGACCTTGAACGCACGCACACTACAGTGCCATTTAAAACAAAGGAGTGCAAGTAAGAAGGAAAATCTTTTGGAGGAAAACAAACCATCATTCCTCTGCATGTGCTAGAAAGGGAAAGGTGATTAAACGTCAAAAAGCCTAATTAGGGTTTTCATGAGACGTTTCTCAGTAGACCTGACAGCAAAAAATGTGTGTCAGGTCAACTGAGAACTGTCAAAAAATCATGGTAAACAAAAATATCAGCTGATCGCAGCTGTCTCGTGGAATGCCTTATACACAACGAAACATTCGTTCACTAGCAATCCCCACAGAAGAAGCTGCTAAACATTTTGTGCATAATGTTCATTTTTTGGCAAAGTGTGTGCAATATTATCTTCATTAAGCTGATAAGAAGCGTCAAACAAAGAGCGCTTGCTAAAACAATGACCAGCAACATCGCTACCGTTGACACTGCTCCGTTTGATGGCCAAAAGTCCGGTGCCAGCGGACTTTGAAAGAAGGTCAAAGTATTGGTGAGCTAGATTATAATGCCAATCGAACAACCAGCTGATCGGAAAGGGGCGTGAATAAAAGGTCCGAGCATCTTTCTCCGTTCAAACGGATGGTACAGATGGAACTGGCAGTGAAACGGATAACATTTTTGTGCAACATTTAAACAGTTCTGTTAGTTGTAGTTATGGTAAAATTGTCATATTTATATTACGCTTTTATACTTTTAGGGTGCCCTAGAAGAAAGTCTCACTCAAAGACTTCAAGTCCTACTGGATAACAAACCGATTGGCTTGCGCATAATCGACTCCATCGCGACAGCTTACGCTGATGAGCAAAACTACGTTGTTCGTGCGCAATCGTTTTGACGAGTAGTTCAAACGCTCCGTTAGCTTCAGGATAGTAACAATCAAGTACGATCGGTTGTCGAAAGTCCCGCTCTGGATGATAAAAAAAATTGTTCCCGCTCTGGAGTTGGCGTGGGGTAGTTTAGTACACATACGTTTTCAGCTCAGTAGGATACCCGGTGCTGTCGGTGAACGGAGGTTGTCTAGTCCAACTGCCCAGGATGTTGTCATTTTTAACGTGATGTGCAAAAGTCCAGGCGTTACCCAACCAACATCGGTGTTAAATTAGAGCTTGTTCAAGCAAATTTGGAGAAGCTATTCAGTTGTTTCATATAGAATAGCTGAATAGCTTCTCCAAATTTGTTTGAACAAGCTCTAATTCCACACCGATGTTTGTTGGGTAGGTTCAAAGTTTTTTTTTGTTAACCATACATTTAAAATATATAATTTTATAAGTGCTTCGCCATTTTTGTGAGTGTTGGATAATGATGGATTTTTTTTCTCTAATGAATATGCTATTTTTGTAAAATTAATAGTCTATTCTAAGTATCCTGTTGGGAGAGTTTGCTCTTTATACCTTCCGGTTCGCTTCCTGGCATCTTGCAATGAAGTACCTGGTCACTTCCCAACAAATATCGGTGTTGAATTAGAGCTTGTTCAAGCAAGTTTGGAGAAACTATTCAGCTGTTTCTTCTAGAATAGCTGAATAGCTTCTCCAAATTTGTTTGAACAAGCTCTAATTCAACACCGATGTTTGTTGGGTTACCAACCGATTACCTGTCGATCTGCCAAATCTTGGTAAACCGACTGCTTAGAATTATCTCAAATTGTAATATTCCACCCACTATATCACAAAACAGTGCGAGTAGTTGAACGGATTGGAGATAAGGGAAGCATTGGGTATAGGACCAAGTATCCCCAGGTTGATACCAAGTCAATGAGCGTGGGAATCAATAGAATCAATATCAGTTACTAATCTATGATGGGCCACCTATTGGAGGGGCGGCCCCCAACTTTCTTATCTCTATTTGCAAGATATCTACAGAAAAGAGGACATGTAGCCAGTAAAGGTTGTTTAATACATCATCTCTATTTTGCTGGAATCATTAATGAAATCAAACAGACACAATGCTACAAATATGATTGATTCCAGTGGAACTCTGTCTTTGAAAACAAAATATCCTCCTTTTTATTTCTGAGAAATGACGTTGCTCTCAAGTCATCCCATTTTTTAGCCCTCATTGAAATTTTACCGGAACCATGTGCGAGAGATTCGAAACTCCTTTGCTTCCCGTTATGTATTTTCCATACTGTTTTCACCGGAAACTGAAAAAATTCCTGCTTCGCTACGGTACATTGGCTGTTCGGGATGCGAAAAAATCTAGAATAGAAGTGACTTATCACACTCCGTTTAATTCCACAAGCAAACTAGAAAATCGTTAAAGTTAAGCAGAGGCGATAGGATATGCTTTGCATTTGCAGGGCTCAATTTAGTAGTTAAATGAGCTGCGCATCGAAAAAAAAAATGCATTTGCACTTAAATGACCGTAGAAAGAGTGGATGTCGGTGCCTTGGCCGAGATCGAAGACTACTTTATCAAGAAGACTGGGAACTCTGCCAAAAGCCAGGCGACAGTAACCGCATCGCTATCTCCGAGAAAAGGTAGAACCACTCTACCTATGTGTGCGTATCAGATCATCGGTACACGCGCACAAAGAGAATCAGCAGCTGTCAATATTTTTTCGTCTTTTGTTGCTTGAGCCAGCGTGTAATCCTATTTCACATTTAAGAGAAACATATTGATTTGTAATTGGAATAAAACATTCGAGATGTGCTACAAACAGTGCAGTATGTAGAATGCTGAAACCCACACTTGAAGAACAATACATAGAAAAAAAATATATAGCAGAAATCTACTGTCAACTCGACTACAGTTCATTTTTTTCAGAGTTTTTTTTCACAAATAATGAATACAATATTTGGCTTTGATATTTATTGGCGACGTCTTCTAAATCTCGAAGAAGACACAAGAAGAAATCTTTAGATGCACCCGCACCAGCTGATCAATCTGAACACCAGAAGAAAGCAACAAAATCAAATAAGGTGATGATATCTCTCAATGACAATCAACTTTTAAAACATCGGTTTTCAAACGGGTCAAAGTTCTCCATCCAGTTAACGGTGTCAGCCAGTTGGTTCCTCTAGACACAGTGGTGTTGTAAACAAAACTAGAACGGGATGCATTCAAATTACGGTGCTGACGGTGTATTCTGTTTTTCTTAATTTGACTGATTTTATGCTTTATTCAGGCTGAGTTGTTGACAATAAATTGTAGCTATTCCGATTCGTTGGCTCACTGCGAGCAAGCTCATAATTTATCGTGTTGCTGCGATGCAAATAGTAAGATATATTTGCAGGATTTCCACTACTCTTTCTAATTAAAAAGGATTAACACAGCAAAAACCATTGACAACAGATGATTTTTTTTTTTGTTATTGTTGTTATGTTTCACTGACATGAGGTCACACGTACACTTCTTTTTGTTCGAAGAGAATTACTAAGCCATATATACTGAGCTTCTACCTTTGCAAGATAGAGGAGCTGTACGCAGTGACGGTTGACATTTGTATGGGAAACGTGAAGAGCTGCCAGTCTTCCTGATAAAGTAGTCTTCGCCGAGATGGTTCTTTGCTAGATTTTTGAGAAGTTGAGAACATATTCCTTAATTGAATTTGGTTACCAGATGTACTAAAATGTTAAAATGTTATCAAGTGCCGCCATGCAAACATTCTAAACTTCCACTGATCGGTTTAGGACCAAACCAATAATTTTCCCCCACAATTCGGTCACGTAAAACAACAGAATTAGCTAACGACCACATATTTCAGTTGATAATTTCTGATCCTCCCGACCGGCGACCATCGGCAGATTCTCACTGATCACTTTTCCCATTACTTCCCAGCAGGTCTACAGAGGGTGACGACGGCGAACCAATGGAACGGAATTGGTTTTATTGGACATGTGCCTGGATAATCCGCCTTCCGCCTTTCTGTCAGTGCAGTTAATAATTAGTTTTGCCATTTCTATTGCCGAATTAGTTTTTTGTACCTGGATTGGAACTAGTTCCAACCTGCGATACCCAAACTTATTGTCAGTGAAAGCATCAATCCAATAGGAGTAACAGAAAAACACACAGACACTGATGTTTGACACACAATAGGCCAACCCTATCCTGATACCCGATCCATTTTGGAACTGGATCAAAAACGAATTCGCTATATGATTCGGTGGAGTGACTGAGTAAAAAACTACCGTCATGTTTACGCGAGCATGGACATCTGCTTATAGGATTTCTCCATAGGAGTGGAGAGCTTATAAGTTAACGTGAAACTCACCAAAAGAGAGAAACATCAGATTGGGGAAGAGAGGGCATAATGAGTATTCACCTCAGTGCGAATATGAAATGGTCTTTTAACAGTTTTTTTTATTGTTTTTCAATAGTAACAGGCTTCAAAAAATATAGGCACCATACAAAACTATACTACATAGATTGAGAGCTATCTGATAAGCCAATAAAAAAAATCCACAAGAAAGGTCTATTCACTTATAATGAACGTTTAATCTGATTTCTTTATCTGAATATATGCACACCTATAGAAAGTTGAATAGTGTTACGTCATCACTGGTCGGTTCAGCAATGTCTACATATGCTTCCAATACAACCCTGATAAAAAATTACCTTAAGCGAACGATATCACAAATCCTTCAACCATTTCTTTAATGGTTTGGTTGATTCCCCACATAGGTCGTTAAGAGAAATAACCATAAGAAAATTATTAGGGAAGCAAGCAATGCATTGGGCTGGACCTTATATAGACGACATTGCAGTCGGTCCTCTTTGAGCTATCGTGAATATAGACACTCAAGTAATAGACCGGACAACGTGAGTCTGGCACAGTTGATGTATACAAAACAACTGTAAAATCGTATAGAAGAATCCAAGTTGAAAAAAGAAGAAGACACCGAGTGGTGATAAATCTGACAGCTCCCATGTTAAAGTATAGGACGAACGTTTTAAAATGCTTCTAATAAATTCAAATGAAATTTTAATTAATAGCGGTTTTTTGTATGATGTAAGAAAAATCCTTAACTGCAGAATAGGGGCATTATTTTGATTTATTTTTTATTTTTCTGAAAATGTCTTTATTGAGTAGTTTTGGATTTTTCTTACATCATACAACAAACCGCTTTTAATTAGAATTTTATTTGAATTTTCTAGAATCATTTTAAAAGTTTGGTCCTATACTTGAACATGGGAGCTGTCAGATTTATCACCACTCGGTGTCTTCTTCTTTTTTCAACCTGGATTCTTCCATGGGAAATGCGAGGAAATGTTCGTTTTGGATACAACATGGCGGCACGTTGTCCGGTCTATTACTTGAGTGTCTATAATCGTGAACTGTGGTGAATTCAAACAAAAATACGAATGAGTACTGTCAAATCGCTTTGCGTACATTGTATATATACAAAGGTCAGTACGAAGGCAAACAAACCGGAATACACATTCAGTATATCATCTGGTGGCAAAATATTTTGACAACGTAAATACCACGCTTCTGCGCGATAATTCATTTAACAATAAAGTACTTGAAAGAAAAAAAAATCTCACGTTCAGATGAAAACACTTGTAATACACATGGCTTATAAATAAACACCCCTTTCATTTGGCATATCCAAGCACAATTAATTAAAATCTAGATATTTGTGTGAAGTCGTAGTTCGACATTTAGCGTTCTTTAAAAAAAACTTATAAATTGCGGAAAATTTTGCTTTCCAAGTAGTTATAAGGCAAGCTTCGGCAATTCGGTCGGATATGAATTCTTATCGCGATCGAAATAATAACATTGTGCAATCCAGCTCCTGTGCTAGATCCTTGAGAGGCATCCGTTGCCACGGTCATCGAAATAAACTTCTAGTGGTGCAGCGCGCCAGTGGCAATGTTTCAGAAATGTAAAAATAAAACCATGCGCTTTGATGATGCCCTAGGAGTAGTTAGACAAAACTTTTTGTGTGGTACGCCTATTAATCAAATATATTGGCATGTGAGTAGACCCTTGCAAACTGCGATGCAGCATTTTTCTGAGTATCATTTTCTTTTAGGGCCTTCTAGACGATATCAGCTGGGAGGATCAGGAAAAGTTATTGGACATCACGGTGAATAATCCTCTCGTCATTCAATATCCCTTGAAAGTAACATACCAGATAGCATTTTTAAAACATATTATACACCATCTGAACAAAATGAATGTAGAACAGCACGATCAACTATACGAAAGGTATTGTAGTTTAATGACTCATTCAGGAATGGAGGACCAAGCTGGATTCAGCTATAAACATTACGAATTACCTGGAAACGATGTGATTACTTTGATGGAATCATCTGCATTCATATCGGATGGAACAACGGGTTTATGTAGCTGGCAAGCATCGAAGGCATTGTGTGAATTTATTACCAACAACCCCGAAGAATTCCACGGCAAAAATATATTAGAACTGGGCTCAGGAGTCGGTCTGAGCGGAATATTCATGGCAAAGCACTGTGAACCATCCATGATAATCCTATCCGATTGTCATGGTTCAGTGATAGGCACATTAAAGCAAAACGTCGAAATGAACTTTCCCAAGGGCATGAAGGTCGACACTGATAACCCACTAGTGAAATGTTTGGTCGATAATGGAGATTCGATAGTCGGTGTGATGGACCTCGATTGGAGCTATATCAATGCATCGAACATCAATCAATTGATCGAACCAGACGTTCTAGTCGGTGCGGATATAGTCTACGACCCGACTCTGTTTCAACCACTATTTACCGCAATCAACTACGTGTTCACACTTACAAACAATCAGTGTAAGTTCGTTCTGTCGTGCACTGAACGCAACCAAGAAACGTTGAACAACTTTCTGGAACTTCTAGGTAATTTTAGCCGCATCGCAATGTTCGAAACTAGCATATAACTTATTGTTTTTTTTTTACTAGTGACTGCCAAGTTCCGGATCAATGAGGAAACTGTATATGCACCAAAGCATTTTCAGTGGGATGCGACGGCCTCGAAAATCAGAATATTCTCCATAACACGGGACTGGAGCTTCTAATAAATCAATCTAGGCAACTGTCAACGTTCAACTCTCAGCAACTACCTATTATGTGAAACATTTACCAAGTTCCTTCCACAAGAAAAGTCCATGCGTTTATCTATTAGAATGTACACATTTACAGCGTTTTGCCTTAGGCTTTCTAGTATTGTCTTTGCTTACAGTAGGTCTTGTTGTAGTTTACACTTTTTCACGCTATTTAAGGCGCTTGCGGTTTATTAATGTAATGGGTCACCCTATTCATTAGGTTTTCTGCAAATAAAAGACAAACAAGTTCAGTCAATAGTTCCTGAATCGGGTTGTTGTTACTTTGCGATTGATGATATCCCCCACGTGGGCGGTTATTCAACTTTTAAGGGGAATGGTCTTGTATTTTTAAGTTGTTTTCATTTTGAATTGCAGCGTACGAGCTGTTGTTGGCTATGTAACCCTCAGCCTTATTCTGCGTGGCGTGTGAGTCGAGACGACTCGCTCTCACATACGAGGTGACAATTGTCGCCTCGTGTTAGGTGACTCTTCATTTGATTTGCACGGAGAATCACCTCACACGAGGCGACAATCAGTAATTCCATAGAAAATAGATATACGATCTCTCTGAATTGCATAGTAAGACCATCCCCATCGGTAGGTTTGTATCTGGGTAATATTTTGATGACAGAGAGCGTTCCTGATTTAGCCACCCACTTTCGCACCAGTCCACTATGGTCCGAATGGACAAAATTCACGACAAAAATCGATAACTCGAAAACCATTAACTTTAGACAGATTTGATTTTCGGGAGATTTGATTTTTAAAATAAAATCTATCTTTTGGTTTGGGTTGTAACTAGGGTGGTCCTTTTAAGTTCATAATAAAAATTTCAACTTTTTATTCTTATGGCTTAGAGGATTTTTTGCTTCAACAGAACTGTAGATATTTTAATTTGATGAAACTTTGGCGAAAATTGTCAAATTCTATCTCATCTACGTATCGTTTTATAACAGTTTTTCTAATTTTCGTTAGGGTGGGACTTGTAAAAACAGTTCTTTGCTGTATCATTTTTATTTCAATTTGAATTTGAAAACTAAGGGTATAAAATAACGCACATTTTGAAGAAACAAGATAGTTTCTAGTTATTGTATTACAAAAGTTGTAGGGGTTGAAGTGTAAAAAAATATACGTTTTTGCAAGATATCTTACTCCTTTATTTGCAAATATTTGCAAATACAGAGTCCGTGAACTGAAAGTACAAACTTCCATCTACAAGATCTATGCAAAATTGTTTGTCCCCTTTTGTCTCCTTAAGGGAAAAAAATCTTTTTAAATTTGGTAGTTTTGCATTTTTTCAGCATAATTTTCGATCAGCAGCATCAAAAATTATCACCAAAGACCTTAACAACTCGAGTTTTTTTATGAAAATGTTTATAGTTTTATATTAATCCATCTACGTTAATTTATTAAGATTCATATCACAGGCAAACAGACATAACACATCGAACATTTTTCACTACAAATCATGGTCACTAACACACCTGCGCCATCTGTTAAGCACACTGTGATGGATGACTAAGCTGAACAGATGGTAGTAGTGTGTTAACGTCAAACGAAAATCAGCTATACGTACTACCTGTGGCGATATTACCAACTAAGAAACATTTTAATTGACCGTTTAATGGGTAATCGATGAAGAAACTGCAAGTGTTATGTATGCTTGTCTGTGTTAACATATTTTAATCTTCGTTTGACGTTAACACACTACTGCCATCTGTTCAGCTTTATCATGCTGCACATTGTAGACAAAATACACGTATCTGTCAAAATAAGCAAAGGTAGTTGGAATCAAATGGAAAATACTAATTTTTCTTCTCATTTCTAGTTACAATTCCAAGGTGTTTGTGGAATACTTGAGCTCAAGTGACGATGAATTCGACGAGCTGGTGTTCAAGCAGCAGTTAATGTACCCCCGTACACATACAGCGGTGACTTTGCCACTTTGGGCAGACCCCAGGATCCGATAGCAGTGCATCAGAAGAAATGGACATTGTTCTTTGGCAGCATACAGCGGTAACGCTTTCTTCAGGTTGTCCTCTGGAGAGGCACCGCTTTACTGGTGGGAGCTTATCTGCGACACACATCCGGCAAACTTGCTGACTGATTTGCTGATCGAATGCCACATCTGAAAGCGATGATAGTTGCAGCGCGCTATTCCGGGAGAGCTGAACCGTTCTCTGTACAAATTTCTATGAACTTCTTGTAGATCCTTCCGTACAGGTATTCGACTTTCTGGTTAGTCCCAACGATTGGACCCTGGGACACATCCAGCCAAGCCCTGCAAAGTGCTTCGTCCTCTTGATGCGTCCAATTTCTTCCACGGGGTTTTGATACACTCATTTTTTCCCACAACTTCTCACAATAAACGTGAAATTAGCAAAACACTTTCAAAAGAAATCTTAAACATTCAAAGTCTTCCAGATGAAGATGTTGTTTTGACCTTTCAACTTGTTTTGCTTAATTTCAGATTGTCAAATATACGCACCGGCTGCTCACCGAACGAACAAATTGTCATTTTCCAACCCAGTTACCAACTACCGGTGCGGTGTCGAGTTGTCAAACTGAGTAACAATTTACCGATATTACCGTATTGGTGTGGTTGGTCTAACCCTACTCTGAGAAAAATTCTATCGTTATACCGACAATTATATCATGGTCAAGGTGACTATTGCATATAATGGTTACAATAACCATGAAAATGGACGAATTCACCACGTTCATGGCATTCTTGACTATGATCATGGTAACAAGGACTATTCCGACATTATGGCAAATGTTGGATCAACTATTTTTAATGGTATTTTTGACCATGATCATAGTCGGTTCAAAATCACTATGCTGCAATAGTCATCCTAACACCCAATAATGGTAAAATTGACTATCAAATTCCTCTCTGTGTAGGACAGGACCTGCCAGCTGTTAGTGCAAAAACAAGACCATTTACCTGTCAAAAAAGACCGTTTTTTATTGGTCGCTTTGACAACCACCTCTGCCACCTCCGTCGAGTTATGTTACAAGCAGGCAGTTTGTTGTTGGTTTGGCGGTGTTGCTAGTAGTCACTGCTTTTCACCTTTTTTGTTTGTGACAACTAGAACAAAAGTTCATTTTTGCAGTGATTTATTTTAAATCAGTTCGAAATGAAGTGCAAAGCGATAAATTGTGGTCGCAGTGACGTGTCACATCCGGGTCTCCATTTTCATCGGTTCCCGAGAGATCCAATCGTTCGCCGAAAGTGGATGAAGGCTTGCATTGGGAACGCACGTGAGGAAGACTGTCTCTTGCTCAAGATTTCTCCCCACAGCAGAATGTGCAGCGTAAGCATCAATGAAATTCAATGAAACCTTATCAATTAACGTTTAGTTTGATGCAGGTTCATTTCCCGAACCACAAAAGAAATGTTTTTAATTACTTTATTTTCAATGGGATTACTGTGTAAACATATCTGACAACACTGGAGCGACCCCCGTATCATAGCAATCATAAATTTATAAGAGGTCATCTCTCTCTGAGCTGGCAGGTCCTGTCCCAGGTCTAAGTCGAGTTATTAGTACGAGACACTGAAGAAGACGAAATACGCGTATGTGTCGAAGATAAGCAAAGGTAGTTGGAATTAAATGGAGAATACTAATTTTTTCTTCTAATTTCTAGCTGAAAGATTTACTTTTTGCTAGTTGCTTATTGTCATTTGGGGAGTTCTTTTAAATTGGCGGTTGCGGAATTTTACATACGCTGAGATGCAAGCTTGAACGGTTGTGGCGCAGACAGACGTTCAAGCTCGAACAAAAGAATTCAAATTTGTTGTGTAAAATTTCATCTTGCACAGTAGCGCCGCCTTGTGAACTAATTGCTACATTAAAACTAACAGTTTGACTGGCAACCCATTTTTCCCTTACCAATCAAAACAAATCTGTGGCGCCATCTATTAGCTTATTGCTACTTGATATCTCGAGGGACGCCATGTTTTTACACAGCTTAATGAGATGAAGTCGAACGTCTGTCTGCGGTTGTGGTAATAGCAAGCATGAGATTTGCTTGCCATAGTCAGACTGTAGTTTGTTCACGCAAGGAATCTCAATGAATGAGATTTGAGATGCTAATTTTCCGAGGGGATAAGACACTCGGCCATCATTTGCTAAAAACACTTCAAACAGCTCGCCACTACATGAAAGATAAATTAATTTCTAGCATCACTTACACGAACCGATTGTTAGATATCCCGTTGTTTTGTTTTTCTCTCGCTAGCACTGATGTGATTCAGGTGATGCACAAGTGTACGTGGATCAAACGTCAAAAATGTTCATGGTTGCCAATAAACCTATACCTTTTCGATTGTAGTTTTGACAGATATCTTGAAACCCCTTCCGACATCTCGAAACACAAACACAACGTGGTTGGGTGACTAACCCCCTGAACTTTTCAGAGATAGTAAGGATTTCGGATATTCGATTATTTCTTTGCATTTGTATCCTTTTCACATTAATCCTTAACTATCTTTATTACAACAGAAGAATGCATTTGCAAAAATGTATCACTCAATTTAGAAATCGGCTTCTTACCTCCATGAACGGTGAATCTACGCTAGATGCGAAAGGTCATCCAACTCAGGAGGTGGGGCGCCCTGTGAACTAATACTGCCAATACCGCTGCCTCCTACGAACAACGGTTTGGTGATTACGTTGGCAGTTGGTCCCTGCTGCACGTTGGTTTGATTGATGAGGACGACTTTTTGAGGTGACTGAGGCTCCAGTTTTATCAATCCCGCCTGAACAGACCCGCTGGAGCGCTGACTTTGCTGAATGATACCTACAAAATCATCTTTGGGTTGATTTTTTGTTTCGGAAGAAAGAAGGAGAAATTGCTTCATTTGAATGATTGATCTGGCATGTGATTGTGAATGCATACTACTCGAGTTACTGCCCGCATGCTTCGAGGTTAGTGCGGTGAATATTACCGAAAGCTACTTGTTTTGTTAGACATTAGACAATTTTCGTTCGAAGTTTTCGTTTCAATGCTTCAGTTATTTACAAAACACTGGTTTAAGGCAAAACGCAATAGATTTTCGCTGAAAAAAGTTCTTTTGATTTTTCCTTAAAACCGGTCAAATCCCTCGCGTACAAAGTTCGGCGGTAAGATAAACTATTATATTTCCCTCAAATTTAAACCTACTTTTAATTACATTTTTGAAAATATTTATTCTTTTTTCAGAAAGGAAATTATATTTCTTGCACTTGGGCAATTTTTGACACGTGGCACTTTGTTTCATGTTTCTTAAAATCGTAGAGACTTCAACAGAAAAATAGAGTTACAGAACAGAAGAATAGAGTTACAGAGTTTGTTCTGCAAACTAGGAAAAATATTGACGTGGTAAGGTTACGGACACAAACGTGATTTTTTTTAACGGGATGGCAAATCTGCATACAGACTCCTGAAGAACTCACGGTGTGGGGATGATGATGCCAACTCATCGACCCACTAAAAACCCACCAGTGCTTCTAGCAACAATCAATATGCAACTAACGATTTGAAATTGGTTCACTGTTGTAGAACCCCTTGTTCCAAATTACACCTTGAAGCCAGCACCTTGTTATACATATTTGCGCCTTTGTTTTGATTTGCTGTGTTATTTTGACAGAATATTTGAGAGTGTGTTCATGTGAGTTCATTATTAGGGGCGCATTATTAAGCTTGGGACCGAGCTTGGGACCGATGTTCTAGTACTTACTGAGCCAAGAAAAAAATCGTTTTTGTATGGGACCTACTGGTCTTAGAGTTAGTCTATGCTTCTAGCCTTGGTCCCCCCCGGAACCACCTTTCGGTATTGCTTCGGGGAGGAGGCTATTGTGCGTTAAGCACCCGCTTATGTCTAAATACATAGGGCTTCAAAATTTAGTCGATCTCTCAAACCTGTCGCTGGTCGTTTCGCCATTTGTCTTGGAGCTCTAAGACAATTTGACACATTCTCTGGACGAAATTATCCGAGGTCGTGTCCCGACCGCTCACGGCCATCATGCCGTTCCTCGCGGCATTGAAGCGAGGGCACATGAAGAACACATGCAGTTTCATCCACAGAGGACTCAGTGTGCCCGTATTTTTGCAGATACTGTCTGAAGCAGCCGCAGTATTTGTATCAAGTGGAAGGTAACTTCCCCATTTCGCGATCGACCCATCCAGACCTTTGGTGGAATTGTTCTGGAATTATTCCCTCTGCCACCTGACCTTTCATGCAACTCTGATGGTCTTGCGGATACCTCCCCTTTGCTCGAAGCACTCTGTGTCCTCTTTTATGATGATGCAGATGGGCATCATCCCCACTAAAACACATACCGCATCGCATGACACTGTGTCACACCACTTTCAGGCACATTAGCATGTGGGTAATTTTGAGCTTGCCGAGGTAGCTCTTAGTACTCAGGGCGGTGGCCCGTGCTGGCCCATCCTACCTCATTATAGACAAGGCGACGCTGGCTAGGAACCTATGCTTGCTCCCCTGTACCACTGAGCTATTCAACATCATCCGGAATAAAGCAGATGTAGCCATAAAGAGGCGTAATCGACGTGGCTGGTAAATTACAGCTTATTGTCGATCATGACCCCCCAGTGCCTTAAAGACTTCTTCGATTAAACTGTGCAGTAACTTGCACTAATCGTCGCATGTGGTTCCAAAATTCCTTTGTTAACAACCGTGACCTCGGTCTTATGATAGGCTACCTCCAGTTGCCTGGAGCTCATCAATCTCTCCACAATGCCTATGGAGAGCCAGGCCGTTAGCTCCACCTCTTCAATGGTTACACCACATATCTCTAGGGTGATGTCGTCTGCGAACCCGACGTTCTTCATCCCGTTCGGGAACTCAAGCCGTAGTTATTTATCGTATGCTAGTAAGGAATGCTACCGTCTGGATTTTCCAGGCGTCCGGGAAGACGCCCTCGTCCAAACATCTTTGCTTCACCGGCTTTAACATTGTTGGAGCCAGTAAAACGCCCGTCTTGATGGCCAGGTTCAGTAAACCATCAGGTCCTGGCGCTTTGTTTACCTTCAGCGAGTTGCCTATCGCAATTAGTTCATCATTTGTGCCATTGTAATGGGATAATTCTGCAGTTATAGGAAGCCAGAGTCTCTGGTCGTGGCTCGGAAAGAGTCCCCTAATGACAACCTGCAGTAACTCTGGTGATTGCTCGATTGGAGCTGTTGTTGTGGTTTTGGTAATTACCATCCAATAGGCGTCTCCCGTTGGGTTCGCATTGGCTTCAACGCTTCATTTTTTCGGAGTCCGACCACGCTCTTTGCATCCTCCTTCTAGCTCGGAGGCAGATTCTCCGAAGGTCGTCGATCGTCTCTATCCACCTTTCGTACCGATCGTCTCTATTTGACATTTCTGGGCATGGTTGCGTCGCACATTCAGTAGTGCCACGAGTTGATCACCGTAAGGTTCCTGGGTTGCGCTTAATCTCTGTTTCCGCTCAAGCACCTTTTTGAATACTTCTTTATCGAGTTACGATGTCCTCCATATGTGGGCGAACGGAGTAGGTGCTCTTCCCTCTGCGCTGTGGATGATGCTATAGCGAATCACTATGAGTGTAGCAATCCTCCACTCTCCAGTTGTTCAACAGCCCAGGGCTGCAGAACGTCACGTCTATGATTGACTCCGCTCCGTTTCTATGGTAGGTACTTTTGGTACCTTCATTGCCCAGGTCTACGTTGAGCCTGGCCAGGGCCTCAAGGGTTTGTAAGGCGACTGCCCCGTTCCAACGCCCAGGCGTTGAAGTCGCCCGCTACAACCAACGGGTTACGGCCGATTAGCTCCGTTGTCATCTGATCGACCATTTGTGAGAACTGGTCAATCGACTCTCAATCAACACTCCGTTCACTTTTGCGACTACGAAGCCCTCGTTTGAGGTGGACACAGCCGCCTGGACCGGGAACTTGCCCGTCATCCATAATACCGCCATATGGGACCCATCCGCAACCCAGTTTTCATTACCGGCGGAACTGAGGTATGGGTTGGATATTATTGCAATATCCGTTCCTGACACAGCAGTTGCTGAGATGCCTCAGTGGTTTAGATTCAATTGGGTTACCCGCACTGTTTAGCTTTTTGGTTTACCCTTGTAGGCCGGGCATTTGGGGCCTCCCGTGACGTGCTTGTCGTCTGGTTTCCAAGAGCACGTCATGCATTTGGGGGGCTCCTTGTGGCCTTTTCCTCCGCATCTTCGGCATAAGTCGCTTATATCGGGGCCTTTTCATTCCCACGACATATGCCCACTCTCGAGGCATTTAAAGCAAGCCTTTACCGGCTGGTGCAGACTCAGTGGGCAAATGAACCACCGCACTTTGAGTTCTGCCACGTTTAGGGCCGAGTCTGTGGCGACAACTGGCAGCCGTATTTTTGCCACTTGTGTCCCAAGTGGACCCTTTCGCAGCCGTATGGCTGTTGTTGCTACCCTCGACCCAACACTGGGCCTTAATTGCCATGGAGATTTTGTTAGTCTCGTCCATGTTTTTACATGGACACATGGAAGAAGAATTAGTATCTCCCATTTAATTCCAACTACCTTTGCTTATCTTCGACAGATACGCGTATTTCGTCTACAATGTGCAGACCTCTTCAGTGTCTCGTACTAATAACTCGACTTTTTGTCGAGTTATTAGTACGAGACACTGAAGAAGTCTGCACATTGTAGACGAAATACGCGTATCTGTCGAAGATAAGCAAAGGTAGTTGGAATTAAATGGAAGATAATAATTCTTCTTCTAATTTCTAGTAATAATAATAGGCCGTAAAGTACTGTTTCGTTCATATCTTCGTAACGAAATGTCCAGCAATAGCGTTCAATGGCGTTCAACATTACCTTAACCCAGAAAGGTGAGATGCTCTTCGAGCTGAAAAAGAATCCTGCCATCAAGAGCACAGCCTTCAAAAGACTCGTTGAAAAGTCTCTTGGTGAGCAGGCGATAGTTAAAGGTCTCTCACAGGAGACTGTGGTCGAGTAAAAGTTGGGTGTTCGGTGTACTCACTGAGAGTCGTCCCTCGAGTTCCAAAGGAATTAGAGAGATGCTTTAAGTGCATGGGTTTTGGTCACCAGGTGAGGAACTGCAAAGGTTTAATCTGTGCAGGAAATACGGGGAGAAGTGTCATTTGGCAAGAGACTGCACAAAGCAACTGCATTCTTTGCAAAAAGAAGGACGGAAACGACCCCATGACGGGGGGCTACAGGCCCTGTATATAAAAAGGCGACAGCAGGTCGGCAGTAATAGAGGTAACCCAAATAAATCTCAATCATTGCGACATAGTACAGCAACTGTTGTGGCAGTCAACAACAGCAAAACAGAGAATTTGGGAGAGCATGTTCAGGAATGTGCTACAGAAATGTCTAGAGGAAAACCATTTCCCGGACAGGTGGAAAATACAGAAACTAGTGTTGCTGCTGCAGCCAGGAAAGCCTCCGAAGGATCCAGCATCGTATAGGCCAATATGCCTGTTGGATACGCTCGGGTAACTCCTGGAAAAAATCATCCTCAACAGGTTGACGAAATTTGCCGACAGCGAGCATGGGTTATCGAGGATGCAATTCGGTTTCCGGAAAGGGAAGTCTACGGTGGATGCTATTCGGACAGTGGTCGAGACAGCCGTAAAGGCGTCCAAAGAGAAGCGGATTGCGCTGTTGTAACGATCGACATTAAGAACCCCTTCAATAGAGCCATCTGGAAGGCTATTGCCTAGTCGCTGCACAGAATGAGGGTCCCTGATTATCTGTGCAGAATGCTGAAGAATTACTCTCAGAACCGGGTGCTGATCTACGGGACCTCCGTGGAGCGGAAATCGGTAAATATTACGGCGGGAGTTCCAAAAGGTTCCATCCTTTGCCCAACACTTTAGAACGGGATGTACAACGGTGTGCTGACACAGGCGACTGAAACAATCGGCATAATTGAAAACGGGATGCAGGGGACGAAGCTGCCCACCACAAAACGGAGGTGCTAATGGTCAGCAACTGCAAAGCGGTACAGTGAGCAGAAATCGTCATCGGTGGGATGATCGACGACCGGCTACATTTCAATAGCCACGTAGATTATACCTATGGGAAGACAGCGAAGGCTATCAATGCGATAGGAAGAATCATGCCGAATAGCTATGGACCTAGAAGTAGTTAGCGGCGTCTACTGGCTAGTGTATCATCATCGATACGAAGATGCTAAGGTCCAGAACCCTCGACGAAGAAATACTATAAGGCAGTCCCGTGGGGGTTTCCGATTGTGTAACAAGGAAACGGGTGAGATCAGAAGTCGGCCTTTTCTCAAAGGTCGACCCTGACCAGGGATGCAATTCTCCTCGGTGCAAGCAGGGTGCTTAGTGAAAAGGTACTCCGCACATAGGCAAACGCAAACTCACCCGAGAGATTTTTGTTTTATTTCCACTCTCTTCTAGATATCACAAGTTGAGTGACACCAAAGTGTCGGTCGTTTGCACCCGTACCACACAACAGGCCGGATCGTGTGACTAATCTCTGAGGAGCACCGAAGAGAGCAGAATTATTTCACCGGGGAGACTCACCCTGGTGAAAACATTCATTGTTTATTTTTGTACCGCAACACTTGAATTTGAACATTTTTACAATGTTACTGATGTTCGTTAAGTTCCTCATGATAAATATGGGTCACAAACATCCTCGTTCCCACCCCACCCAACAAGCAGCGTGACATGGATATTCCCTAATGCCCATCTTGTAATTATTTTGCACAAGGCTTTCTAGCATCAAATTCCGGCCGTTCGGATTTTAGTAAGTTATACGTCAAGGATCTACTTTTGTTTGTAAAATCCTTTGGAAATTATTCCCACACATGCACTGTGAGTAAAATAACTTCCTAATAATACAGATATATTCCGAAAAATCCCTATGCTATGTATTCTAATGTAGAGCGGCATGTCGATTTTTGTTTTTCCTTAAAACTAGAAGTGCATAAATTGCATTGTCCATGTTTGATAAAATTTTGAGCTCATGGGTTAAATTGAGCATTCTTAGCTAGGCGCTGGTCCAAGCTTCAGCAAAAATATTCAGCAACTTCTGAAATTAGGAAAAGCAAAGTTTTATTTGTTTTTAGATGTGCCTTGGTTTAGTGCAAATATATAAGTCCCTAACCACCGCCCTCTAGGAAATGCCCACTTTACCGGTCCATTTGAAAAGATGTTGTTTTAGTAGGATACATTGTTTGTTAGTTGAAGGATAGATAAAATCGACCCCAAGCTTACCTTGAGACGGCGAAGGAGTTTGCTGACGTTGACTAACGATAACAAACTTTTGCTGCTGCACTCCCGTTGATGGTCCACCCTGAGAGGGCTGTCTCTGAATAGGTCCAGAGCTTATCGGTGTGGCTGATTTGCTTGCACCAATGAGTGGTGTTTGAGGTCGAGCTGGTGTACTTGGCGTGGTCGTAACAATCGAAACGTTAGCTGCAGAAGCGCTTGCGCTAGTGCTAGCAGGAGTGGGCGGAGGTGCGGTGCGGGCTTTGATGACACCTTGATGCAAAGTTGGTCCAAGAAATCCGTAATCTTTCCTAGAATGATATTACATCAATTTTGACATGCTTGAACTATAACGTATTCAATACGAACTTGTATTCTTCAACGACATCCGGTGGGTTACGGAGGGTTTTCAAAACTGGAGAGCACGCCTTTTGCAACATCGCCCGAATGTGACCAGCTGCAATCTTGTCCGTTGCACTGATATTGGATCCTTGTAAATGGACTTCTACTCGATCAGAAATGAACTTTAGGCGTGGAATGATGAAAACCTTGATCACTTCGGTTCCCAGCTCCGACAAACCTTCCAATGCCCCGTACAAGGATGATAGCGGTGTTTTATCATTCTGTAAAGCGGAACTGAACAATCTAGTAACGCGAGTCTGAAGGTTGTTTGTTGAAGTGTTAAAGTTCTTGCAAATCTGAGCCATAAGACGAGCCGCGAAATCTCTAAGTGCCCAATGATTGTCCAATTCCGGTCGCATGCACAATTGCCTTGAAACGATGCACGTCGAAACGGAGGGAATCAGCTCGTGAAGCTAGAAAATAAAGCAATAACATTAATTTGTCAACTACTTCTCTACTAAGCCACCTCGAAAGTCTTACATATTTTTCCAAATACAATGCCGAATTGTCCAAGAGGGCCCGTACCATTCGCATCAGGTAAATCAGAAGAGCAAGGTTATTCTGCACAACGTTAACTTTAACACCCTCGGCAATGAAGGTACACATTCGGGGTAGCATTTCGTGTAACCCTGGATCACATGCCAACGATGTGAGCGCTTCCGCTCGCCGTGCTTCATCCGATCCGACGCAAGCTTCCGTTATTTCCTTATAATACAACTGCTGCTCCACAGACAGCTCGTGCGTAGCCAACTGTTTCACATGAACAGTTTCTACGTTCTTCAGCTTCTGAGCTTTAATGGCCGGCTTTCCCGTTGTATCCTTCATATGTGCTCTATCAAGCTTGTTGACAGGATTGACTGAATCTAATGCTTGAAGATCCTTCGAGAGAGGCGGCGGATTTTCCGGAATTGTTGGTTGAACACCATCCACACAGAGCCAATGAGCCCTCAACGTTATATCGAGAGGAATTTTTGGTGCTGGCGTTTGAATGACGTCCGCAAGGTCGATTTCCTTTTCTTCGATAAAATGTAACTCCCGACCACCGCCGGATGCGAATCGGAACGGAATGAAATCTGGCGAAACAAAGCCGTACTGAGGTTCTATGTTGCGGACTTTTAGTGAGTGGTCGATATCGGCAATCGACATCTTCATCCGTTTGGAATGGTGCATAAATTTAGCCGCATCTTGGACAATTTGCTTCAATTTAAAGGATACATCGTCGGCGAGCTCTTTGGCCGCGTCATCAGGTAAACTACCAACGCCGATGCTCTCCGCAATTACCTTGATGGATTCAAGGGATAGCGTTGTCCCGTACATGGTTTTGTCACCGTCACTCATCGTTTAGCAGTTAGAACATTAACGCACAGCACCAAATAATATTAAAAATAGTATAAGAATATACAACACAAAGTTTGTGTTTATGCTATTAAAAAAGTTTATTCCGGCGAAACGTTTGAGAAGGGTTGATTTACGAACGTAACGAAAGGTTTTTGACGTTTGTCACATAAATTACACGATATTTTAAAACTACCCTACTTCGAAAAGAATTTACTGAAATACATCTACACTCTGAAAAAAAAAATGTAAACTTGAATGAAGGCTTTCCCACAACAGAAACGTTAGCGTTCCGTTGACGTAAATTTGAAAGAAAACTTTTGAGAAAACTGTCAAATTCACGAAAATGCATTCGCAACGTATCAATTGTGAACCAGTCTTGAGAATTATTCCATCATTGTACACACAAAAGAGATATATTGCTTTATTTATGGCATTGCACTTTACTTCTGAAGATTGTTTATTTCCAAGGGGTAATTAAGTCGCTCAGCACAAAATAAATTGTGCCGGTTTTTATTAGTATGCCTCTATTCGTTACGATGAAACCTGGTGTTGCGATCGTGGTACCAATAGTACCCATGTGTGCCTCAGTGACTTGACAGTTGAGTCGTTATGGTTTGGCTACGTCTGGCAACCAGGCGATTGTTTTGTTATGCTTTGCCAATTTTTTGCAGGCAATTTGGATCTCAGGCAAGGTTTTGTTTCGGAAATTGTGTTTTAATACTCTTGAGACAGAAAATTTGAGCGAGGCATGCACTCTAAGATAAAAGTACCCAGCGGAGCAGTTAAGTGCTAGGTTAAGTGTGGGAAGCCAATTTTGGGTATAATCATGTTTACCTACCGTTGAGTTCAAATAACTTAGTTTTGGGTAAAATTTTAAATTTAGCATACTTTCAAACGCTAGTGAATAGGATACACTGAACCGAGAAATCATATGAAATTTATCTGAGAACACATATAGTTATTTTTCATGTAGGTTTTCACATAACTGCTTTGTGAATAACACATATTCAGTCGAGAGATAGTTCATATTATGTTCATTGGAACCAAGATTGGAACAGCTTTTATGTGAAAGGCCAAAAAGAGTTAGTAGTATTGCTTAATAAAATTCCTGTGAATTTACGATAAGAATTATATTTATCGATAATAAATTTCATGTGACATGTTAATAGTTTTTAATGACTTTCACTTTTCACTTGAGTTGAATGATATAGGAATAAAACTAAAGCTTTGAACAATTTATTTAATATGCATTGGTTCATATACAATCAAACTTCAATCGCATGTACTAAAAATAGGCTTTAAACGAAAGTAAAATAATTCTCCTATTCCATGCACCATAATTGAAAAGCTACTAAAAGTGTCAATATGAATTACTTCAACTTGTGGAAGCGCTTAAACGAAAGTAAAATAATTCTCCTATTCCATGCACCATAATTGAAAAGCTACTAAAAGTGTCAGTATGAATTACTTCAACTTGTGGAAGCGCTTAAATTACTATTAAAGCCATGTAATGATCGTCAAATGATCGTGATTTATATATTTCAACTACAAAAAAGTATTCTTTGAAATATGGCTCTTCTGCTTGGAATTGTTGATTCGGATTGGGCGTTGTTCCTTCATCAACAGCACAGATGTCGAGGATTTCTAAGCGCCAGCTAGCGAAACCTTCGCTAGCAGTGGATTCCTCCTTAACACACAAGTTGGGTGCTAGCGCTCGAAGAATAGTAGACTACAGAAAAAGATATATTAAGATTGAAGATGAATGGTTTACATTTAACATTAAGCACCAGAAAACATACATTAAGTTTTCACCAGGCATCATTGTGCTCGAAAATGGCAGCATAATTCCATGAAGCGTTCCTTTTTGCCAAATTAGTACGAAATCATCTGTTGAATATGTTAATAACTCGTAAAAGTGAATTTCACACCCTGAAATAATAAAGAGATTAAGCTTTCTAACTATCTTATATGGTTTTCAGAAACACAAAAAAAAAACACACAGAAAAACGCTGAAAAATTTCCAGTGATTCCTCCAAAAAGTCTGAATCTACCATGGGGTAAGTCACTCGACCACCTTGTGTTACCACCCCAAAAAACACAATCCGCCACACTTCAAACACACTCGCCACTACATGAAAGATAATTTCATATCTGGCACTACTTACACGAATCGATTGTTTGTTTTTGTTTCCCTCTCGCTTACACAAATGTAATTCAGACGATGCATATGTGACCATGTATTAAACGTCTGAACCGTGCATGGTTGCCAATAAGCATAAATTTTCGATTGTAGTTTGTGAAAACACAAAAACACCTTCTGCCACCCCAGAAACACATTCGTACACGATCAACACAAACACAACGTGGCAGAGTTACTCACCCCCTGGAATCTACTAGCACTACAATCGAAGGGCAAGCTAGTTGCCAAACATCAAACACATCGTAAACGGCCACGAACCGCTCCAGTTGAAAAATAGAATAAAAACCCCAAAACGATAGATTGCTATGGGTGTCAATTTCACTTGAGCTAGAGAATCATCCAACGGAAGATTTGCGTCACAAATGGTAGGAGGTCAACATGGAATAGTTATTCTGTAGCAGATCCACCAGATATTGGGTCGTTTCTTTTGCATATCCCACAGTAGCCAGGTCATTAGGAGCTCGAGGATCAGTGTGAATCGAACATGTATTACAAGAAAGCTTAGGAAGTGCTGTACACACAAAGAATGATGATTGTTAGAATTAAAAAAACGATTGCTGAAATTGAAAAGTTGCGTTGGTTCTTTTTCGTAGAAAGCGGTTTGCTTTCACAACAAGAACGTTCAAACTGTCAAATCAAAATTTTCTTGCTTGGTAAATTTAAAAGTTGAAACTTTCAAAACGAATTGTAGAACTGTCAAATCGAAACCGTGGCATCGTTGAAAATGAAAGCAAATTATTTTTATTTCAAAATGAACTTTCAACCAGAAAGTGTCGTGAAATTCAAATAAAAGAAATTAAAATTTAAATTAAAGTTGGTTATAATTGATAAAACATAATTTTTTTCATTTTCTAAACGTATTTTTATTGTTACTGGTTCACAACGGATTTCTAATTTAAGCACAATCCTCACTCAAAAGCTGCATTTGGAATATATTAATCATCCGTGATCTTACCCTAATCCCTACCCTAGTAAAATCATCATTAACCATATAAATATACAATGTTGGAGTCGTTTTCACCTTGCCGTCAGGATATAACAGCATCCCCAAACACATATATAAACAAAACTAATAAACTTATGCTGCACGACGGTTCTTACAATTGGCATGAAAAATATCAGGAAAAAGTCACTTCTGCGTCTTCGCTTCTGTTCCGGCCGGAGGAGTGTCGGACCCGTTGTTCTCTGTTGTTGTCATGGGGGTTGCACAGCTGGCGCCGCCTATGAATCGGACATCGAGAACGAATAGTTGGACGATGGCCCGGTCGTCGACGGGGTTTGCTCGGACGGATTTATAGTTCAAATCCGATTCACTGCCGGTGAGAGATTCGTAATTGGAAAAAAAAGTCGACTGTTGCTGTTGTTTGTTGGGGTATTATGCTGCTTCATGTAATTCATTAGGTTGTCCGGCGAGATTCGAAAACTTCGAATGTAATCTCCGTATAAAATACACCAACGAGTCTCACCTTGAAATCCTCGACAAATTCCTACTCTAAGGAAACGTAACACAGAACAATATCCGTGACCAGGTAAATATTTTCCCGGACGGATGAAAAAAAAGCCGACTTTGGCAGGTAGAACCGATTCTTTTTATCTTTACTTTTAATTTAATGAAACATAAACACATTTCAGAAGTAAAGTGAAAAGTTTTTGATAAAACAATAGTTGTTTGTTGTGTGTAAGTAAATATGTGGAATATTACGTAAGATTGTAGTTCGAGTTCGATGTCATTTCCTTACATACCATGCAAAGGAGTCTGATTTTGGATAAAACATCAGTAACATAAAGGTACGATAATTATTAACCAGCTCCTTCGGGTTGCCCTGCCAATGGTCACTGCATGAGTGTTTATTTGGGAGGTGTCGTAGAGGAGCTCAAGCATTATTTACTCATTCGGTTGAGTGCTATATGGGTAGAAAAATAAAAGGTCAACATTTTTAGCACACGTTGAACATACAATCATACCTAAAACGTACATAACTGAACAGAGCCACCAAGTTCTTCTCCGTTCGTGGGATTCTTCTCCTTCTCGGCCATCGTCAACGGGTTCTTTCAGAGACGCCGGTTCAATTCCCTTGTTGATTCTCCGCTGAGGAAAAGCACTGTACACGCAGCACACGAATTGATGATACCTTCCACTCGTATGAAGAGCAAAATTTTCTTAATTGAATAAGTATCAAACCGAACACATCAAGTTTTTTACCGGAGTCGATGAAATTTTCACATCGTCAACTTTATCGCGCTGGCTTTGGTGGTGTAGTGGTAAGCGTGCCTGCTACTTTGCACCCCAGTGGCTCTGTGTTCAATCCCAGTCGACATCGGGGGTTTTTCTGAGGCGAAAAAATCTGGCCACGTCTTCTTTCGGAAGGGAAGTAAAACCGTTGGTCCCGGCTCGATACTGCGTATACATCCCGCGAATAATACAAAATGAATACTTTTTAAGCTATCAATGCTTATGGAAGAATCCAGGATGAAAAAGAAGAAGACACCGAGTGGTGATAAACCTGACAGCTCCCATGTTAAAGTATAGGACGAACATTTTAAAGTGCTTATAAAAAATTCAAATGAAATTCTAATTAAAAGCGGTTTGTTGTATGATGTAAGAAAAATCCAAAACTACTCAATGAAGACATCTTCAGCAAAATAAAAACTAAATCAAAATAATGCCCCTATTTAGCAGTTTAGGATTTTTCTTACATCATACAACAAACCGGTTTTAATTAAAATTTTATTTGAATTTATTAGAAGCATTTTTAAACGTTCGTCCTATACTTTTACACGGGAGCTGTCAAATTTATCACCACTCGGTGTCTTCTTCTTTTTTCAACTTGGATTCTTCTATTAATCTCAAAGTATACATATAGATCATTGCACCGAATGTATTAACCTCACTTTTTTGACAGTTCAGGGAGCTTGTTTACAAGGTGTTAGAATTTGAACCGCTCAATCGAAAATTTCAATATGCTATTTCCGGATTCTGTACGATTAGATTCAGGAAATGATGTAAAAATAAGCATTGGTGTCTATTTTCCTGCAATTTTATTTCAATCGTAATAAATTTAGAACACAAAATCTCAAACCGATCTTACCGAAAATATTCTAAGTCCACGTAAATAAGCTCCCTGAACTGTCAAAACTGCATTGATGACGCCATCGTGCAATGATCTATATGTGTGTTTGAGTTAACTGATCTTAGCGTGTAGGCAGGAATAGATATTTTTTCAATCATTAATGGGTATTTTCGAATTACCGTACACTATCATTTTTGTTAGTTGCGCCCCGTCGAGAAGTGCACCATTTGCACCCACCGCTGATCTACGCCACTGAGTGATAAACGCAACCACACCCACTGCCATGCGAAGGGATTGTCTCGCGTTGGTAGGACGAGTGAGGGTTGCGAAAAGTAAACAATAAATAAAACAAGTGAACAAGAATTGTAACCACAAGTAGCCATCAGCGCGATTTCCTT
>JASCZW010002096.1:0-93478 GCA_034211315.2 Aedes japonicus
ACTTCGACTGGGATTAAACCCAGACCTACTAGGGTGCCAAGTAGCACTCACGCTTACCGCTACACCACCGGTGCCGGCCGTTACGGCAAATTCTTTATACCTCTATTCTATGTTTAAAACAGTTAATCACCTTTTTGGCGGTATACCACATCAACTGTAAATACTAGGTCAATATGTAAAAAAAATAAGCTTTTTCTAGTAGGATTTAAAGGAAATTGCTCGCGTTTTACTTATGCTAGGTTAGTAAGAAGTATTTCAGTTTCGTATTTTTCATTTTAAAATCTGAACCAGTGAAGTTTCAGTTTAAATTTTCCTAGTTTTCCAGTGTAAAAACTCGCCAAACTAACCCCTCTTGAAAAATATTGAACAATCGTTTTAGCGGCACCTCAAAAAAAAAATCAAAGAAAACAGTTGTCAGTGAGAAACAGTACAAAACAAATCGGCATTCAGTATCAAATAAAGTGTAACAAATGCAGGTACAAGTTTTGATGAAGGTTTTAAACGCAAAAGCTCAACAGTTTGGATTCGGAAAACCGGGATCCCAACCTAATTATAAAATTATAAAATCAGCCTGCAAATAATAATGTTTGACCTATTATTGACCGTACCACCATATAAATTCATACTAAGGCTTGTTCACGGCAAAAATCTGGACACCCATAAAATGTGAAATAATTCTTGGAGTAGTCGACTTATGTCTGTTCTGACTGAAAACACAAATTTTGTTTATATTACAAGTACTTTGTTAAAAATAGCGTAGAAATTAAAATCCGAATCCTCGATCCTTAAACTTGCTGAATATCTTGGTTTGCCTGAAAACACCGTTCGCAGAGTTTCAAAATATTCTGGCGTAATTTGGCATCCTGTCGCCAAGAATGTTTTTAGAATGGTATGATGCGAATGGGCTCCATGTTATAAAGAAGGAGGTGAAACCACGTAACTGTCTGTAGTAACGTCATAAGCCTTGATCCACTTGGAACTTGTCCGCTTTTAATTACAGGTTCGCCTCTAGTAGCTGTAACGAGAAGTCAATGACAGTGCAGTGATCCGAACTTGTTTGTCTACTAAGTGGTGAAATCATCAGTATTGATAATAACGTTCAAAATTTATCAGCGCAAGGGTCGGGAACAAATTTTCCGTTGAAAATCCAACGTGGTCAAAACCGGCTGTAAATACCGTGCTGCAATATTACCAGGAAACACTATCTGGATCGCACTAAACAAAACAACCGTAAAAGTGGAAACTATGACCAAAAACTACTAGTGGAAGTCCGTAGGACAGTCCGGAACATTTCTGAAATCTCCATACGGGATTTGGCGAAAAGATTGTTTGCGCCGTACAGTACTGTTCGACGAATCTGTCGACGTAGAGGATTCCAGTCGTACCATGCTAAACATACCTGAACAGGGCTCTTAAACAAAAGCTGGCTGCCAAACTCCACGTAAGAATGCTGTACGAGCAAGATCTGACGAAATACAACGGATAAATTTTGATGGACACTGAAACATAGACAACTCTCACGACACAAATTTTACCTTGCCAAATGAAAGGGTCATGCTCCGTCTAAATTGAGGGCATAATGCATAAACTCGTTGGGCATAAGGTCGTTTGGCATAAAGTCGTTTGGCATAATGTCGTTTGGCATAACCATAACTTGAGGTAGGTGGTCATTTGGCATAATGTCGTTTGGCATAATGCCGTTTGGCATAATGACCATTTGGCATAACACTTTTGAAATAACATAGAATCCAAGTAGTCATTTGGCATAATGTAATTGGCATAATGTTACTCTTTGTTCATGAAATATGCAAAAGTAAGACATTACTTAAATGATTATCGACTGGAAAGTTTGGTATTCCTGGATATGGTTTTCAAATCTAGAGTTTATCTAATACTACAAATAAACCTACACGCTCAAAACACACTTTCTTTCATATGTAATACTTTCTCTTTTGTTCTCACGATAAAGTTATTCAATTTTCGTAAAAAGTGGTTCTACTCAAGTTTTGAATTTATTCACATTTTTCGAAAGTTGAGTAACATTTCCGTGTGAGAAAAAGAGATAAGAATTCAATTTTACTCAGTGACTGAGTAAAATGAAACGAGGGTGTAGACTGAGAAAACAATATCCAGAACATAAGACATTATCATCTAGGTTTTTCGCCATAGTTATATTCCCTTCTTTCTAAATGGCAGTTCATCAAAAAAGGGCATTCTTAGGTTTCAGGATTAAAATTGAAATTTGAAAATCAAATGTTTTCTTCTCTGATGTTGAACAGTGAATTTTTGGATTGACTAAATGTATGCTTTAGTTATGTTTGGCACAATTTATTCCATACCAAAAGAAACGTAATTTGAATTGTCATAAATAGGCGAATATGGGAAGAATTGTAATCTTTCTTGTTTATTAATTAGGTTGTTCTTTAATTTTTTTTCAATAATTTCACATTCTATGATATAATGATCATCCATAACCACCGAACATGAAAACAAAACAATAACAGTTGATGTAAATCGTCCACACCGGAGTTATTCGTTAATTGTCCAGTGTAACTGTTGAGATTGCGTATCAATTATCAGCTTGTTGAGCTTGTACGTCTGTTTGCGTTTCCAGTATTTGAGCTTAACTGTAACTAAGCCAAATGTTTCTGATGAAAAATTAACATATACATTTTCATTCGAAACAATATTTTTCAAACAGTAATCAATGGTAAATAGCCATTATTCCAACTGTTGTTCTACTGAATTTTGAATGTCCAAGTTATGCCAACTACCAGTTTCATTTTCCAATATTTATGCCAAATGGTTATTATGCCAAACGGCCTTTATGCCAAATGGCCATTGTTTATCCAACATCTTATGCCAAATGACATTATGCCAAACGACTTTATGCCATATGGGGTAGCCCCGTCTAAATTCAAATTTGTGTTTGCAGAAAAGTTTGCTCGCAAATTAATCTCCAGTTGTGGAAAGAAAACGAAGGTTTTCATAACTGTAGCTACTATGAATGGGCAGATATACAAGGAGGAGTGTCTTCAAAACCGAATTTTGCCATTCATTCAATCGCACGACGGACGGTCCGATAAAGTTCTAACCTGACTTTGACAGCTGCTATTACAGTCATGGGCATAACATCCCTTGGTATAAGAAGAATGATATTGAAGTTATTAAAAAATAACTCTCAACCCACCAAATTGTCCAAATTTTCGTTCCATCGAAAAATATTGGACAATTATCAAAAACAATATGAAGAATTGTGGCAACCAATAAAAAAAACCGTCTGATTTACAGAAGTGGTGGAAAAGATGGCAGATCAAGTTGAACCGAGGGCCACGCAAGCACGTTTGAGTACGATGCACATGCTTTGTATAATAAAAAGTTCTCAAATTACTTCCAGTTATACTTTAAATATAAAAAGTACTTGATATAAATTTAAAATACATATTGTATACTGTTTAAATACCTGGGGTAAAAATAGAATCATTTTGACTACTTTTAAGTATAATTAAGTACTGATTGATTACTTTTAATACACCTTTAATACTTTGCTTCCAAGTACATTATAATACACAAAAGGCACTCAAAATAATTTTGAAATACTTTTGAGTACTTTCAGTACCGATAAGTACAGTTAGATTACATTTGAATACCTTAAGTACAGTTGAGTATATAATAATTACATTTCGGTATATTAAATAACCCTAACTGCTGCGTGATTAGTATTGAATATGATTTGATTACAATTAAGTACTTTTAGTATCATCAAATACATGTTTATAACAATAACAAACCTTCAGTACAATTGAGTTAATATTGGTCACATTTGAGTATTTAAATACTTCTAGGTACAGATTGATTACTTTAAAGCTTGTAGTACACTAATCGTTAAAATCGCCAAATATTTATTACAGACGGATAAACATCGGACAGAAATTTTTGTCTGTCAGCTGTCTATCTGCCTATGACAAATATATGGTCAATTTACAAATAATGATCTACAAAATCAAATACCATTACTACCCTTAAATACATAATAGTCCCATTAAGATAGAGAATCAAACAAAGTTGCGACGATATTTCAGTTCTTTGAGTATCGTAGAAGTTTATGCATTTTTACTACATATTCATAAAAATCCTAATCATTTTGAATCGGCTTTTGTACATTAAACTCAATAGTTGGATTGGGATTCTGGTGAATGTATTTTTAATAGAAGCAATGGAAATTATTAAACGAATTACTTGTATTACATATCTTTACGGTTCAATTGATGAAGTCTTACAATGTGTAAATAAAAAATCTATAACAACAATAGTCGGCCTGATATAATAAATAACAAGCCTCAGTAGAAAAGGCCTCAACACCTTTTGCTTTGTCTTTGCTAAGAAGAGTTAGCACAAATTAATAATATCCTTATACACAGGAAAGTACTAACTATTATGCCCCAAAATTATCATTTTTTTCACTTTTTTTTTTCATTTAAAGCGGAAAATTAAAAAAAAAATATAGTTTAGTAGGTCAAAGTTATTATAATTAACTCGTTGACGCTAACTTTTCCGATTACCTAGAGAGATGTTTATCACAATGCGTACCAAACGAAATGTCATACACTCAGTAGCAAAAAAAAGCCGGGCAAAATTTTCTTCCAAAAAACGCGTTGTTCAACCTTATGTAACTTTTTCAATTATCAATATATTTGGCTGAAATTTTGACAACGTTTATGTTAAAAAAATTTATGTTGATAAAGTTTATAAATTTGAAGTTATCATAACATATGTGAAAAAAGTCATTTTGGACATACCAATTTCAAGAAACCGTATTTCTGTGAAAAATTTAGGTAGCATATTAAAAATTTCTCCATGACTTAAAAAAATACAGAAATTTATGTGGACAATATTTGAACTGTTTCCATCAAGTGGTTTGGACTACAGCTGGCAAAGTTGAGGCTCCAACATGAGTATTTTCCTTTTTTACCCAATATTGACCATGCTGAAATATCGGTGCAAAAAAAAAAAAGCCGAGGCGAATTCATCTTATTAATTCGGTCCAAACCTGTATGATGACAAATTTCAAGTAATTTTTCTATATAATTAGGAAATCAATAAATCAATCAATCAATTTGAAATACTTATCTTTTTTGAGTACTTTTATTTTACTCAATTTTAGGTACTTTTAAGTACTTGTAATACTCTTCTTATTCTATCAAACACTTTTAGTACACATCTTTAAATTCCTTTTGAACATTATTACACGTCTTTAAATTCCTTTTGAACATTATTCAGTAGTTTGAATAGAAATATTTTTGAGTTCTATGATTCCTCATAAATTATTCTTGACTGCTAGACTTTCAAAGTACTCTTAAATTTCCGTTTAGTACCAAGAAATCCAAGAATATTTTGAGTAAAACGCACTCCACACGGTACTCTGCGTGCCCCTCGAGTTGAACTTAACCGCTTTTTGTGTACTTTTTGAAAAATGTATAATTTTGAGTGTATTAAGCTTTATTGTGGTCTTGTGAAGAGAGAACCAAGTGCAAATTGCATACAACTATCATAGAAAAAAATTGAAAATCTTGAAAAAACAATGTAACTAAACAGGTTGTAGAGGACTCTGCACTGATCCTCATGACTGGGTTAGCCCAAATAAGAAATGGTTTTATGCAGTTTTTACTGATCATCGTTGCATGAATAAATGATTGAAAAATAAATACTCTAAATTGTCAGTTTTGTTTTTTATTATGTGAACTTTGTGTGTCCAGATTTTTTCGTGAACAAGCCGTCAAAAGCTAATAAATAACTACACATTCTGACTCTAAACATTTGGTTTGACTTTACCTGTGGTATGTACCATCAACATTTCAGCTAAATTTTATAGCATTGAAATTAATTTCTAGAAAAACAAATTTTAAAAGTAAACAACGTTTTTTTTTTTGCAAATTTGAACGTAGATATATACTTGAAGCAATCTTAAATTCGGTTGTTTTTACCAGACTTCTCTCCGTGTTAGTTAGGAGCCTGAGTATTGTTGACACGTAACTGCGACAATGAAGAGCTTTCATGAGAGAGATCCCTTTGGTTAACTTTTACCCATCACTTCTTTAAATTTACTGCTTTCTTCACCACAATCGCACTGCCGAGAACTGCTTAGGAACTTTGAGAGACAAATATTTGGAGCTTTGATTCATCCCAAAAAGCCGAGAATGTGGTGCTAAAACAACGTATCGTTAGTGGAAGTATTTTATTCGAAGAGAATGTATCTGTTTCATCACCTAAATTCGCGTTAACATCAACATCTACGTACCATCAATACATCTATCAAACTCTTTGTTCTAGTTTAGGTAAGATGCCATGTGTTCACCGACAAACCGACATGATTCACCCTAAATATTGCCGTAAAAAAATACAGAAAGTGTCGATTTTTGTTGGATCTATCGAAACGCTGCTCTGATCTTAATATTTAATCAGATTTTTTAAAATTTCTTTACCCGAAGATCTACAAACAATAACCGCTTGAAATGCTCACTCTTCATCCTATGTAATCAATCAAATAAATAGTGCTCAATGGCTGAGATTTTACATACATTAGGAACTGGTTTATTTCCGCCTTAACTCGCAAGAACTCGTAAAATGGTCAGCAGCAAGCAATTAAACTATTAAATTAGCAGTTTGCTTTGAGATGACAGCCAGACTGAATGTCGGAGATAGCTTAAGCTTGGCAAAAACTCTACATACATCCATCACATTTCGTTCGTCAATCTTCCCTACCATCACACCTTATCAGAACTGTGTACGTTCACCAATTACCTCCCATATGAATATGAATTAATGAGTATGAATATGAATGCGATTAAAATAAAACACAAGCAATGGAACCCGCCGCAAAGCCAGGTCAGGTGAAGATATACGTACTTGATTACTGTTTGCATTGTTGTGCTGGTCATATCGGCACAGGAAAAGAGAAACCCACCGCAGGCCGATCAACTATATACTGGAGGTTACTTAACACACGGATCCGCTCACTAAAAACTTGGGTTTGTTTTCTTTTCTCGGCTTTTGAATGGGTAATTTTCAGTTGCTTAAACAATGCTAATTATTTCTATTCATTCAATCTATTCCACTTCACTACCGCCGCTTCCTTCTCTCACACGGAACAGAAATCGATTTTGCAAACTTCTTTTCTTTTTCCCTACATCATCATTTATGGATTTCCTGTAAAAGATAATCAAAATTCTGCCTTAATAACATGAACAACACAATCAACGTTACGCACTTTGTCTCAAGCTAACATGTAAGTTTTAGGCGCTCGCTAGGATGGCAGAGAAAGCATAACACATGCGATATTACTACCCATTAAAATCGTACTTTGCCATCTCCAGTAAGTGCCAGTTAGGACTAGCTATTGATTTAAAAAAAATGCCTCGTGCTAATCAGTAATCAAATCACTGCCAACACGCAATCATTGTGCCCGGTGGATGAGCCGGAACAGTAGCAGTGCACGGAGTTTCAACTGCCAAACTCTCGACTGTTGTGGAAATTTCAACATTTGGCCAATGGTCACCCCGCTGAAGACCCACTGAAAGTAGTTATGACCATACACACAGCTTATAACCGTGGATTTCGCACTTTTTTGTTTGTTTCCTTCTCCCAAACGTCTTTCTCGTTGAGTGACTTTCGAATTCTGCACGCCAATTCACACGATCAGGGTCTTCGGCCGGGTTATCTACGTATAATACGTATAATAATTGTCTTGATTTTCGCCTGAACACGAATTTGGTGCCAACATAAACGCGTATTTGCCCTATATCACAATCACATTAGCTACAAACGAACAACACAACCAGCTGATCGACGAAAGCACCTATTTACCCTATGAGAAATAGCTCGCTAAGTGAGAGTATTGCGTTGAGAGTGCACTTCCGAAAGTAGCAGCTCCTCCGAATGAGATTAGCCTACGAGGCAAGCTCAAAGTGATAAATCGCGACAATCGATGAGACGATGACGAAATAAAAAGCTCGACCGTCTAGTGGGTCGGCTACGGAAGAACTAAACATTCACGTTGGCTATTGCACAGTTTTATACCACGCGCACCATCAGACAACACTTTGCTCGTGACCAGCAGTAACAGACATCAGAGCAACGATGCTGACTACGACGACGACGACGACGACCAAGTGTGTAAAAGCCCATCCACTAGCAATTTGTGCGTTTGCTCGCTGGATTGTGATTCACTCTTGGGTGGGTGCGCTCATTTTCTCATCTCAACGGTGCGATCTTTCCCGGGTCGGAAAAACGTGCCAACAATAGGTGTTTGGTTAACTTTTCGATCCTCAAATCACGCTGTAGGGCTAGCGAATTCAGCAGTAAATACTTGGGGTCTGTATTTGTAAAGCTACCTTTATGTTTCTAAATCTTTTCAATTAACATTTATATTCAATTTACACCTTTTAAAATGATATAATAAATCTTAAACTTGAAGCTAATTTTTCATCGCATTGAAATGTGTTGTTTATTACCTGATTTTTTTTATAATGAAGTTAAATATTTATTATGAGCTTGCGACATTCGGATTTCTACATTCCTCATTCTTACGTAGCGGGTTTGAAATCATCTTCAGAACTTGGTTGTAACAATTTGGCCATGTTACCACTGGTCAAAGCAGGAGGTCTAAAAATGTGTTTGCATAATTTGGCTTTCCTGTGTAAATATTTGACTTTACTGCCCTCAAAGTGACCTTTGCTGGTTACAGGGTGGCAAAGGTTGCCTGTCATTTTTTTGTATCAGTGAATCTCCTGTACAGTTTTGTTTACCGATGTGTGCATATTTTTCATTGTCCGTGTAATATCTGGCATTATCTGGCGGACGCAAAACGAAAGCTGGTAGTAGAATGATATATCGGCTGAACGACAGATTTTTGAATCCTAGAGGGTTTGAGCTGTTTAGTGGAATACCTATAACTAGAAATTAGAAGAAAAATTAGTATTTTCCATTCAATTCCAACTGCCTATGTTTATCTTGACAGATACGCGTATTTCGTCTACAATGTGCAGACTTCTTCAGTGTGTCGTACCACAGAGAACAGACATCCAGGCTCGAACACTTTTGCTCCAATTTACAGTGTAAACTTTTAAAAGCAAACCGTTGGATAAACAATGCCGCCTAGTCTAGGTTTCGCCAAACTAAAATTGACAGGCTATCAAATCTCAAGGTGGGCAAGTGGCGCTATCAACATACGATTCACCAAAACTAACGAAAACGAGCTGTAATTTTAAAATGGCAGTTAAAGAAATTTACACACGGTGGGCACTCCAGCTTGGATGTCTGTTCTCTGTGGTCGTACTAATAACTCGACTTCAAGTCGAGTTATTAGTACGAGAGACCGAAGATGTCTGCACATTGTAGACGAAATACGCGTATCTGTCAAGATAAGCAAAGGTAGTTGGAATTAAATGGAAAATACTAATGTTTCTTCTAATTTCTAGTGACAGATTTTTGTTCTCCGCACCATAAAAAGACACAACGAGATGCAACAAATCCATGGATCTCATCCAAAGGTTTGGACCAACATCATGGTGAAACGCGCGAAAAGGAGTGAATTCGCCGGAATCCGACACAATCAGGGCGTTCCATTTGAAATTATTGACAGATATCTTCCTTTTTCGTAAATAATAATTTCGTAAAAATATCCAAAGTTTTTTTTTTAAGTCGGCAGCAAATAACACCTTTTCATTTATTAAAGACTGTATTCTATAAAATTTGGACACACAAAATAGGTCACCAAAAATTTTTCTTGAGCTCGATTCTTTTCAAACTTTCTGGAAATAAAGTACTACTAAATGATTAAGTTTTGACATCATTGGTTTATTGAACCTCTTCTCCCAACCCAAATGCCCGCACCTTTGCCTTGACTCCTTTCATCAAATTTTGGGCAATGATAGGACCGACTTGCTTACTTACTTTTTACCACATTTTCTTTAGTTCAAGTTCATTTTCTATCAGTTTTGAAGTTTTAACGAGCTTTGCCTTCATGATTCCCCAAAATGTTTCAATTGGGCGAAGTACCGGAGTGTTTGGAGGGTTGACGTCTTTTGGTACAAAAACTACATTATTATCTTTGTACCACTCATAGTGGCATAGTGGCAAGATGCCAAATCCGGCCAAAACAGTTTCGGGCCATCGTGAGATCTCAAGAAGGGTAGAAGTCGTTTTTGGAGGCATTCGTCCTTGTAGATTTGTCCGTTCACGGTCCCAGAGGCGATGAAGGGCTGACTCATTTTGCCACATCCGCAGATCGCTTGCCAGACAAGGAATTTTGTGGTGAATTTCGACAGTTTCTTCTTCCGTACACTCTCCGGAATGGCCAACTTAGAGGTGGCGACGTAGTGTTCCTGTCCTAGCATTTGTTTGGTGTCGGCTTTAATGTAGGTCTCATCGTCCATCACAATGCAGAACGGTTTTATGAGCCACTCCCTGTACAGTTTTCTTGCACGAGTTTTGACCACCGAATTCTGTTTATCGCTCCGGTTCGGTGCCTTCTGGACCTTGTACACATGTAATCCAGAACGTTTCATTGTTTTCTGCCCAAAACAAACTGAAACTTTCGCCTTTTTTGCAACATCCCTGATCGAAATGTTGGGATAACGCTTAAATTGGTTCAATACCATCCTGGCCTTCTCCGGATTTGATGTGCCACGTTTTTTGCCACTACCATTTTCCGCTTGGTTGTCTTACGGTCCTTGAACGTTTTGATCACATGAGATACGGTTGAATGTGCGATTCCGAGCTGTTTTCCGATCCATCGATGAGAAGCGTTTGGGTTTTCGAAGTGAGTGCCCAAAATTTGTTGGCGCACTATTTCTTCATTCGAAGCCATCACTGAAATCTGAGTAAACGTGGTTTATAAACAGGCCCTATATGAAAATGTTATACCGTATACAGTGACGTATAATAAAGATTGGACTCGAAAACAGGCGCCACTTTGTTTTGGGTGTAACTTTTTATCGCGTGAGTAAAAATTAATGAAATTTTCGGTAATACTAGTTAATAGTGTTATGTTTATGTGTGCAATATTTTATCGCGATCTGTCAAGTACTTTTCAACATGCATTTGAAACAAGAAGAGCTACGCCAGCAAATCTTGGGCGCGGCGATCGATAATCCTGGCCAGTCGCACAGATCGATCGGCAAAAGGCTTGGAATCCACCATTTCACCGTGTCCTGCGTTGTGAAGACGTTCTAGGAGACGAAGACCATCGAGCGGCGCGCTGGAAGCGGCCGAAAACCGAAAACGGAATACCCAGAGAAGGCGCGGCAGATACGGCAGTACATTAAGAATAACCCGAACCTTTCCACCCGAGACGTGGCCAAAAAGGTCAATTCGTCGAAGTGGTTCGTCCAGCAGACCATGAAGCGGGCTTGTTTTTAAGGTCAGGAAGGCAAAACACGGTGGCCAAATTGTGTGCGCGGAAGCTGTACCGTGAGTGGCTGGTCAAGCCAGGCTGTCTCGCCATGGACGACGTGACATACATTAAGGCGGACACCAAACAAATCCCCGGCCTCGAGTTTTTTGTCGGTATATCCCGCATGGAGGTTCCGGAAAAGTTCTGGAAGAGAAAGATGGACAAATTCGCGAAGAAGTACCTGTTGTGGCAGGCGATCTGTGACTACGGACGGAACAGCAAGCCGTTCGTTACAACTGGCACCATAAACGGGCAGATTTATCGAGAAGAATGCTTGCAGAAGCGCTTGCTGCCCTTCCTCCGCTCTCACCGTGGTTCCACGCTGTTCTGGTCGGATCTCGCTTCGTGCCATTACGCCAAGCCCGTAATGGATTGGTACGAAGCGAATGGCGTTAATGTGGTCCCGAAGGAGGCGAACCCGCCAAATACACCAGAACTTCGTCCGATCGAAAAGTTTTGGGCGATAATGAAGAAGAGCGGAAAAACATTGAAAACCGATTAAGCTTTGAAGAAAAACTGGGAGAAATTGTGTAAGGAAGATGGACAAAGCCTCGCCCAAGATCTCATGAGGAGTGTTAAGAGAAATGTACGAGCGTTCAGCTTGGGGGAGGAAATTCAATAAATAAATTTTGCCAAAACATAGCTTATATATAGTTATTTAATTCCTGAAAATTTGAGAACTATCCGATTTAAAATAAATTTTTGGTGATCATTTTTGTGTGTCTCATTTTTTTCGAGTCCAGTCTTTACAATAAGTCAAAAGCTTGTTTTCAAATACAAATATATCATGTGCTTCGTTTGCCCGAGAACCAAGTGTGTGTATGTGAGGGGGGGGTTATACAAGGTTCGGGAAATCCTTATGATGGGTGTGTGTGGGGGGGTGGGGGTATTGGTCCAATCTTACATTTTTGGTCGGCAATGGTTCAATCATTGAAAGCACGTCGAGATTACGCTACGGTCTCATTTGTCAACAACATCGTTTCGCAACGAATAGGTTCAACTGAATTATTGTCAAAATTAAACTTTTATGTTCCTACACGACAACTACGTAATCGTTAAAATTGTTTACTCTAGATCATCACGGTACAAATTATACTAAATTCTGGTTTTAAATGAGATGATGAATGCTTATAATCAACATAGTCAAATGATTGATCTAAGTATGCCTCAGGTTTGTACCTGATTTAATCTAATCTAATTTCACACTAACGCAGCCAATTCTTGAAAACATCCTGGAAAATGATGGTTTCTTGAATACATCATTTTTCTTGTCATCGGTCAGGTTTTCTTGTCATCGGTTCCAGGAAGATCTAAGGAAAGAAGAAAGCGTGGACCTCCCGTACTAAACGCTTCCATGTCTATCACAGTGTGATAATTTGTACTTTATCGTTGGGAGCATAGATGCTAGAAAGATTAGTATATGCTCCTTTTGCATGTGGGCGAACTTTTAGCAGTTGAACCAAAAGCCTAGCGATAATTGCCAAGATTATAGCGCCTTATCTCGCTCAATAGCGGGGTAGGTGGACTAAAAATTACGACGATGGATAAATGCGAAGCTGAAAATAGCATAAAAAAATATTGTGAAGGGATGTTATAATATATAATGAGAATAACATGTGTACTGTCTGCATGTCTTCCGATAGTGGTCATGCTGCAATTTTAGATGGACTTGCATTATCATTGCCATGAAAGAAAAAAAATTCATTCAATACTCGGGAATTCCATGGATGATTTAAAATTATATTCTGTATAAAGAGTACTTACATTTTTCGTGGTAGGGTAAGATTTCAGCATGCTATCTTACCGGGATCGCGCTGCCTACATTGCGTTGGTGGGACTGCCTCCTAAGGTACAGCATTTCTTACTCAGCCGCTGGTGGACAGACGCTCGGCACGCACCTCCTCAATCTAGCTGAAGTCAGAAGGACAACAGCGCCCAGGCTGCTCTACCAGTTAAGTACGCAACCCTTAGCTGGCGGTCTTTATCATTTCTTGACCCGTGGAAGCATGAGGTAGGAACTTGTGAGGACCAGAGCTATGTTGCGGGGACGCTCGCTCCATCAGAGTTGTCGACTCACCATTTTGCAGCCCTAAGTATGCCTCGCACAAAACTGAAGAAAATATTTCAATACATTGAGTAATTATATAAGAACATTAACGTTCCAGGTCGTAGCTGATCAGTTCACCTAGCTGAAACGTGAAATGGAAAAAGTTGGATTGAAGGTGAATGCGTCGAAGACTAAATATCTGTTGGCAGGAGGAACCGAGCGTAATAGAGCTCGCATAGGCATAACTGTGGCAATCGACGGAGATGAGTTCGAAGTGGTGGATGATTTTGTGTACCTAGGATCATTTGTTACGTCGGATAGCAACTATAGCAGATAAATTCGGAGACGCATTATAACCGGAAGTCGTGCCTACTATGGACCCCACAAGACCTTGAGGTCTGGTAAACTTCACCCCCGTACAAAGTATACCATGTACAAACCCCTGATAAACCGGTAGTTCTCTACGGGCATGAGACGTGGACAATGCTCGGAGAGGACCTGCAAGTACAATGAACGGGACATATTGTACGAATCTCGGATAACAACCCCGCAAAAATGGTGTTTGCCTCGAATCCGATCAGTACAAGACGCAGAGGAGCACAGCGAGCTAGGTAGTTAAACCTAGTGGACCATGACCTTGGAAATGTGGGACATTCGAGGAGCTGGAAATTAGTAGTCCTCAACCAAGTTTTATGGAGAAATATAGTAACGCAGGTGTGGCTCAAAGGCTTGTTCGCGACAAAATCTAGACAGATTATATTTGGAATAAAACAAATTTGATTTTAGATCAATCCAAGATGCATTTTTTATTCATTTGATTGTGCATTATTAGTCATCTTTAAACTAATTACAGTTACTTAAACAGGCTGCATGAAGAAACAACGAACTTTTGAGTTTAATCTAGCCATTAGACTTTTCTGCAACCGATTTAGCTGCTTTTGTCCAAGAGTTTCCAATTTTTCCTTAGTTGTAGCTTGTTGTTTATATTGAGAAAGTTCTCTCTTCACGAGAGCCCAATATCGCTCGATAGTTCGCAACTCCGGGCATGGACTCCGTTCTTTATACCATACCATTCCAAAACATCTTTGGCGTAGTGACAAGATGCCAAATCAGGCCAGAATAGTGAGGAACCGTCATAGCTGCGTAGGAATGGTAACAATCGCTTCTTTAGGCATTTTTCGCAGTATATTTCTTTGTTTACCGTTCCGGTAGCGATGAAGCTTTGACTTGCTCGACCACAGCTGCATATTTCCTGCCAAACCAAATATTTTTTGGGGAACTTGGCCTTTTTCCTCCTGAAATGCTCCTCTATGCCGCTCCGTTGCATGGCAGTATAATAAGATATACCGGGAAGCTGATAAGACATACATAAGTTTCATCGTCCATAATCAGGATAACTTCGTCAAATATTCGCGATACAACTTGCGAGCCCGGGTCTTAGCCGTCACATTCTGTTTATCATTACGGCTCGGTATAGTTTTCACCTTCACTTCATACGACTTCATATCTTGCCGGTGCTTAGAAGTATGCACGAAAGTTGAGGACATTTTTATTTCTCTAGCGTACCGAAAGATCTGGTCTCTTCTGCATTATTTGCTTCACCTTCGCGACCTCTTGGTAGTTCCTGAGATCCGTTTTTGTTCCGTTCCCAGCCTTCCTGGCTGTTATCAAACATGTATCAAAAGATTTAAGAAAGTTATGGACTGTGCTTGTAGGATAACTAAGCTTTTTTGCATGTTTGCTTACTGACAGATCCGGATTGTTATTGCGACCGCACACAATTGCTTTTCGTACTTGCTCTTCTTTCGACGCCATCTTTGATCTGAAAGCTTGTAGTATCACCAAAAACTGATTTTAAACGATAAAGAGACATACGTTCATCAGTCTGCGAAATATTTCACGCGTTGATGAAGTATTTCCAGAGATATTCGTATTTAGGAGTGTCCAGATTTTGTTGCGAACAAGCCTTAATGAACGTTGGACCAGCATAAGTAAGTAAGTAATAACATTAATGTAGTCTACGATTGATTGTTTGACGAAATTAAAATCCGGGAGCTTAAAAGTGATAGTTCTACTGCAGATCCAGCAACCAATTTGAGAATGTTCAGAACGATCATTCTGAGGTTACTTTACGGTTACCTAAAATGTAAACATTACCGATATCATTTAGATAAGGGTACATCACACTTTCAGATTTGAAAATGTAACATTTGACGAGACGTATTTTGTATTATTTGAAAATAGGGAAAATAGTTACAATCTGGTGAACCACACACATTGCTGCCTCCTCAGTGACACTGTCTTGTTCATTAGTAAAAATTTAAACAAATCGACTTTGATTCGTAATAAATTTCGTGCACTCGTGACGAAATAAGCGCAAACATTATCGTTGCTAAACCGCGATCCAGGCAAACCGACTTACCTTTGTGGTCGTCAAGGCTTCGTGTCCGTCAACACACTCGAAAGGCGCACGGGACAGCTTAAGGATCCACCGAAGCTGCCTCTAAATCGTAGCGGAGCCAAGTAGTGAGAAACCTGGGCCAAGCAGGAATAGCAGAACCAGCGGAAAGATGGGAACAATAAATGGAGACAGGTAAAGAGGCTCCAAGGAAAGTGGAAAAGCAAGAGCTAAAGGTAGGAGTAGAAAATAAGAAAGAGTGAGTTCGTCCGGTTGAAGACCGTCCAAGGATAGGGAAGTGAAGATCGAGACAGAATAAAAGTGTGCGCAAATCTATAACAAAGTTGGAGTTTTCTCTGTATAGAACGCGTGAACATCGAACACAGGAGAGGCCTGGTTGAATACTCTCTGTAATCGACCGATAGAACCGTTAATCCTGTAGTTGGTACGACGGAGAGGCAGTCTCAGCATCATGTTGTTTCTGAGCGCTCTAGGTTGAAAGTTAACATTGATGTGCTCCTGGATTGCAGAGTAGTCTATTCTGCCATGTAATGTATCTGAAATGAAAAGCGTCCTTGAGATTACTCTTCTGGTGTGGAGAAGCTCCAGATCGATCAGCTGGCAACGATTTTCATAGCTGGGCAGATGAAACGGGTCCCTCAACGGCAGGTTTCTTAAAGCGAATCAAAGAAAGCGTCGTTGAACGGACTCGTCTCTCTCAGCACCATTGTTGTAATTTAGGTTCCAAACCGTAGAACAGTACTCCAGTGTGGTTCGCACCAGCAAACAGTACAGTGATTTGAAGGAGTATATGTCGAAGAAATTCTTTGCTATCCTGAAGATGAAGCTCAATGTCCTCGACGCTTTATCAAGCATATACGAGGTGCTTGTATGAAAGTTGAGAGTCCAGAATTATTCCCAAATCTTTTACTTGATCCACACGATCTATTGTTGGTCCTTCGAGCTTGTAGGTAAATATGATCGGTTTTTTCTTCCGAGAAAACGTGATTACCGAACCCTTCGCAGGGTTAACTACCATTCTGTTTAAATTGCACCAGCTGGCAAAAGCTTCGAATTAATGTTGGAGGAAGATGCAGGAAGGACGCACGACTCCGGAAGTTGATTTTAATATCGTCTGCATATGATAGTCGTGGGCCTTCGATGACCAAATTCACATCGTTGAAATAAAGAAGAAGGTCAATGGTCTCAGGTGACTTCCTTGAGGTATCCCTGACGTGGCTGGATAAATGCCGGATTGGCAGTTCCCAATAGTGACCATCAGATGTCGATAGGTCAGATATGAGCAAAACCATCGCAGAACGTTGCCGCTAACCCCAACTTTTTCTAGTTTCGCAAACGCAATGGCGTGGTTCAGCTTGTCGAAGCCTGCTGACAAGTCGGTAGGTATATATGACGTCAGTTTGAGCTCGTTCAGCCATACTATTCGTGATATACGATGCACGACACAGTAGATTAGTTGTGGTGGAACGACCGGAAGTGAAACCGTGTTGATCACAACTTAGATATTGCTTGCAATAGGAAAGTAGAGGCTCCATGACGACTAACTCAAATAGTTTCGAGATCGCGCTTAACGAAGTGATTCCACGATAATTATTCATGTCTACTTTGCTTCCTTTCTTGTGAACCGGAAACATATGTGCAAATTTCCAGCAGAATGGGAACACTCCTCTTGCGACGGACATATTGAATAGGCGCAGCAACGGTGTCAGTAAGCAGGTAATGTGTCTCTTCAGGAATACTGACGGAACACCATCGGGTCCAGGATTGTACGACGACTTGAGTTGTTTTGCGGCGGTTGTAATCATGTCGACGTTGATATTGATTGTACCCATAGCTTGACCGTACAGCGGCACATTGTTAGCTGCTGGTGTAACGTGTTCATCAGTCAATCTCTCGACGGAGAAAACACTGGAAAACTTTTCGTAAAACAGGCGGCATATCTCCTGGGAGGATGAAGTGACTTCACCGTTTAGCACCATTGAAGATGGTAGATGGAAGATGGTACGTATTGGTACGTGCTTCCAAGCGTACGATATTTAGTGAATTTTCTCAAAGCCGCTCACTAAGTCGATTTCAGTTTTCTAAATTCGCTAGTTTGCCAAGGAAGGTGCGACTCTTTTTGGTGGACTCTTTTCGGAATGTGCCGGCCAATGACATATGTCAAGGCGTGTAAAAAAGTGTGCGCAGCGGTAACGACATATTCAGGATCGAGGCCTCTCCGGATGCTCTCCCAGGCTATATTAGGCAGTACGCTGACGATACTACGGTGATCAGCATTCCGGAAATCGTATGACACAATAGCAGAAGTGCCGTCAAAGTAACGAACGTGGTTACCTTCTACAGCGACAATTAAAGAAAGGTGGTGATGAGCCGGCTTTACTAGAGGAGTTGGAGCTATAGAGATGAATGGAGCGGTTTCATGAGCGCTTACATAGCAGAGGTCTAAGCTTCGGTTGTTATCGTTTACAACGTGATTGATTTGAGATAGCGTGGCTGCACTATAGACTGCTCCAAAAAGTATAAGCACACTTTCAAAATAACAAAAAAGTCATGTTATTTTTAGTTTTAATAATTTTATTTGGCAAATCATATTTGTGTTTTATATGATATTTTACTCTCGTTTAATCAAAATATTTAATCATAGCAACTCCTAACTTTTCCTCGAACATGACCCATTAGCTTCTACACAGTGGTACTTCCCACCATTTTGACCACTTTTGGCCAATCTTTTTTAAATTTTTGGATGTCTTCCGCTGACTAGAAATTAGAAGAAGAATTAGTATCTTCCATTTAATTCCAACTACCTTTGCTTATCTTCGACAGATACGCGTATTTCGTCTACAATGTGCAGACTTCTTCAGTGTCTCGTACTAATAACTCGACTTCAAGTCGAGTTATTAGTACGAGACACTGAAGAAGTCTGCACATTGTAGACGAAATACGCGTATCTGTCGATGATAAGCAAAGGTAGTTGGAATTAAATGGAAGATACTAATTCTTCTAATTTCTAGTTACAGGTATTCCACTAAACAGCTCAAACCCTCTAGGATTCAGTCTTCCGCTGGTTTTATGAATTTTCGAAGCTTTGCTTTGGTTAAAGCCCAAAAAGTCTCGATTGGCTGTGCCTCCGGGCAGTTCGGCGGATTCATGTCTTTCGGCACGAAACATACATTTTGACTTTTGTACCATTCTAAAGTGTCCTTTGCGTAATGACATGACGCCAAATCAGGCCAAAACACTACTTGACCTTCGTGCTGCCTGATCATTGGCAATAATCGCTTCTGGAGACATTCCTTAACGTATTTCTGAGTGTTCATCGTCTTCGTTGTGATGTACGGACTAGATGTTTTACCACACTCGCATATTGCCTGCCAAACCACAACCTTCTTACCGATTTTTTCGGTAAAAATTGCCTTCCCTGTTCCAGGGATGTCTTTGTCTTCACTTACAGTATAGAATTGTGGTCCGAGAAGCGTTTTGTAATCTAGTTTCACATACGTTTCATCGTCCATTATTATACACCCAGAATTTCTACACAATAACGAATCGTAGAGTTTGCGGGCCCGTGGTTTCACGTTTTGGGTTCCTTTTGGGGTTTTTTCTGCTTCCGGTATGTTTTTAGCCCAAGTCTTTCTTGGGTTTTTGACGTTACTCGACGAGGTTTTTCGCAACATCCCGAACGGAAGTCGCTGGTTTTCGCTGGTAGGCATCCCTGATCTTTTTATCGATATCCGGATTAACTGGACCGGATTTCCGACCACTCTTCGGCGCATCTTCAAACGTACACTGTTCTGTATCGTACCGCTCCGACGATTACACCCTCTTCCTAGGCCAATTTTCTCAAGGAGAGTCCGCTCACAGTGCACCATTTCAAGCAAAACAATGCATTAGGTCCTAAGTAACAATGAGAGATTCTCTTTGTCGACTTTCTCTTTGGTTAATAGCTTGTCTATTAAACGATTTGGTGATTTTTTCAACGTATTGAATCCCTTATCACACTTTATACTACCGTACTGTATGTTGAAAATAGTTGAAAATGTTTCTACATCGTAGGAGCCAAAAGAGAAAGTCAACAAAGAGAGTCTCTCATTGTTACTTAGGACCTAATGCATTGTTTTGCTTGATTTGTGCACGATACTTTTTCGTTGTTTCGGAGTAAGACCGCGCATTTTGATAGGTAACACAAAACTGAGCACCTTTTTGATGTTATGTCATTCAGAAATGTGCAAACAAAAGGACACAGCCAAAATTTGTTGAAATATTTCATTATATTCAAAGTGACCGTTAAAATAAGGTGTGCCTATACTTTCTGGAACAGTCGTTATAGTTGTCAAGAAGACTAATTGACCCTGTGTGAAAAACAGAGCGTGTTGGGTCTGGATAGAGCAAGTAGCTGTGAGACGGTTTCCACGATATACCAGCTAGATTGAAGTCGCCAAGGATGATCATCTCGTCAACAGGAGTTGCATTCTCCATTTTCGCGAAAACAGTAAATTGTGAGATCTTGACAACGGCGTTTCACAGCAGGACCTTTCTTATCATTTGCAACGGTCATTCTCGATTGTCTTAAAGTTCAGTTTGTAGAGATAGATCGAGGCTGTCTTGTTGGAGATGGACTGGAAACAACAATCGATTCAGGGAACGAGTTTTCCGAATAAGTAGTGTACTTGCCTAAAGTAGAGGTCCAAACACAGGACTGGGACGGCTGCTGGTCGTTGGAAGGTGGGGCTCGTCTGCGTTTAGTGGACTCGGGGCTTCCTTAGAGCTTGTGGTAATTGTGCGTCCCGGTGTCCAGTTAGCAAAACTTAGTCCTAGTTGGCTTAGTGGATGGCAATTGCAGGCACTAGAACAAGGAGGATGATTGAGCGGAGAATTTTCGAAAACGATTGCATACTTGCCTGAACGAAGAGGATGAAAGGATGTTGGCTATCGTCGACTAGTGAAGCAATCGTGGCACGAGCTTTTGAATCTCCTTCCTTCCGTGAATCGGGGGGGGGGTCATCCTGATGAGCTTCCGAAGGTTTTCGCAGATTAGCAGCATCTCAACACTTGCTTGGGATCTGCCGTAGATCGGATTGGTTAGTAAGAACAACTGTTTTGTTTAAGCGTTGGGAAATAACTAACTCATCAAATTTATTTCATGTCAAAATATAACAGCCTTCTTCTTCATTAAGCACCTAAAATCTGTATCCACATTAATCCGGACACCTTCAAATCATTGTAACTTTTGAAATATTGCACGTAGGAATGAAAAATTTCACTATGGTATAGCTGAGAGTCTATGATGAAAAAGAGTATGATTGATGTTTACATTTCATGTTTAGTATTTAAGATGGCGACGACAGAAAAACAAGTGCGCGAGCGAATTTTGTACGAGCGTACTGCAAATCCTGAATTGTCAATACGGGACCTTGCAAAAACATTGGATTTGCCTAAATCTACTGTTCACGATGTGCTCAAATCATTTTCGAAACTTTTGAGGGTGGAGAGGAAACCGAGAAGCGACAAAAACATTGGACGCGCTGATCCTGTCATGGACCGAAAGGTGAAAAGGATATTAACGAAAAACCCAAATCTCTCCATTCGAACGGTGGCTCGTAAAATAGGGATGTGGCCTGGTTTTGTCCAAAAATCAAAACAACGTTTGGGACTTAAGTCGTATAAAGTAAAAACAGTTCCAAATCGCCAATTGAGAATCCAATCGACAAACAGAACTTGACAGCAAAATCACGGGCGCGACGTTTGTACTGCGAATGTTTAACGAAGTTTTCATGCGTTGTTATGGACGATGAAACTTATGTCCTGGAGGATTTCAAGCAGCTTCCAGGGCTGGTTTTTATTCTGCTATGGCCAGAAATGCTACAGCTGAGCATTTCAGAACGAAGAAGGCATTGAAATTTCCCAAAAATCACCATGTGTGGCATCCAATTTGCACGTGTGGCAAAAAGAGTAAATCTTTCGTCACTACAGGCACAATCAACAAGGAGATCTATCAGAAAGAGTGTCTGCAGAAGCGATTGCTACCCTTCATCAAAAGTCACAAAAAAAACCATTGTTCTGGCCCGATTTGGCATCATGCCACTATGCTAAAACTGTGATGGAGTGGTACCAAGCAAATCAAGTGAACATTGTACCAAAAACCTCAAACCCGCCAAATTGCCCAGAGCTACGACCAATCGAAAGATATTGGGCTCTGATGAAGCGGAAGCTTTCTGGAAAGAAGCGAGGAATCAAAGTCATCAAACACTTCCAGCAAATTTGGACAAAGACGGCTTCTACGATTTCTGAAGAGTCTGTACAAACCCTAATGGACGGAGTTAAGCGCAAAGTTCGAAAATCTTATGCAAATACCGAAAAACTATGTTTTATCTTCCACGAATTGTTAAAACACATCCCATGAATCTGAAATAAACAACTACGACGGAAATATAATGCGAAATTTATGTTTTATTCATGTTTTGAGGTGTCCGGATTATTGCGGATACAGACCTTACTCTTCAACATGACTCATAATTAGATGCTTATGAATGTAGATAAAACATGTTGAAATGTTGTAGAGAGAATCTGCCCCAACATCTAAACAGACCTTAAACAGAGTCATACCTAGAAGATATTTTTTAGAAAATTTCAAGACATTTCATCCATGTTAAATTTTAATGTGTATGATACAATCAGGAAAAAGTGAATTGTAAAAAATAGGTAGAAATATTTTTGAAAAGACAAATTTGCGTGCTGCACTTATTTATCAGCTTAATTATCAGACTAATATTCCATTAAATTTATTGAAAGTTGAAAATAAGAGCAGCAGGAAACTTTTGCAATTGCACTTTTGATTGTTATTTTTGTATTCTCCCCAGCGCGGAAGTAACGATCTTTGATGAAGTTTTTTCAGAAGCAGATAATTTATCATCTCCATGCAAAGCGCTAGGAGCGGACAGTAATTTTATTGCTAGAACAAATAGACATGAAGAGAAAGCGTACTGATAGATCCGTAAGAGAACGGCAGGCTTTTGAAATTGAATAGATGTAAGTTTGAAAACGAGCGGAGGGCATTTGAACGGTAGTATACGATCAGGCACATAACCCCTTGCCTATCCTGCATAGGGTAGTATGACAAAGGGTTATGTGCCTGATCGTATACTACCGTTCAAATGCCCTCCGCTCGTTTTCAAACTTGCGTCTATTCGATTTCAAAAGCCTGTGTTCTCTACGGATCTATCGATACGCTTTCTTCGTGTCTGTTTGTTCATAGCGATAAAATTACTGTCCGCTCCAGCGCTTTGCATGGAGATGATAATTATCTGCTTCTGAAAAACTTCATTTTGCAATTGCTTAATTCTGATTCAAACGAAATATTGAGCTTGATAGCAAGTTATTCACCTTATAATTTCCTCTGTAGGACGCTTATCCTTGATGTACGATCAAAAATGAAAATATACAAGGCTCCTAACTATTGTCCGGAAACAGTCGTTGTGAATTTTTTTTCCTACCCTCAAATAAAAATTATGTGTTTATTAAATGTTAAACCGTCAACATCTTCACGGTCGAGTGGTTCAAAAATAAAACTCATTCATTAGAGCTCTTTTGCCGGAGAATTTCTCCCACGAGACTGATCGTTGGTTCGGACCACTCCCTGCCCTGCGCACATGCGATGTATCATTCATCAGAACACTGGTTAAAAGCGAATAAGTAAGATCTCATATCTTCGGGCAAATTGTTTGCACGTCATTCAGAGGAAACGTCGTGGATTTATGTGTGATGGGGACTAGTCAAAACAAATGCTGATCATACTCCCAAATGTTGAACACATTTCTCTCTTGTTTTCAGGTTAGTCTATGCAATGGTTCTTATATCCAGGATCATAATAAGGAAATCACATAAAAAGCTATAGCACCAGGGTGAGTTTAATTGTTTATTACGGTAAAGCTAACAAGTTACAACCGGAGCTTTTAATAACTATCCAATTTTCAATTTTCAATTATCGACTGATCAACTGTATAAAACTACCCTGCTCAAGAAACAACTCAATCGGCATCGTTTCCCTATGTTTAATCACAACATAGCGGTTCTCGGATATACCTGCCAATTAGGCTAATGCATAACTCCATTGGCACGCCCAGCGGTTCATCAAATGTATGTCATTTTTGTTAACATTGCCTCCATATTCAGATTTTTATTCCATCGAGGTTTCTTTTCGCACATTGATTTGAGTTTTATTATTTTTATCGTTTACCTTTTCTTGCAGCATTCTCGGACCGGTTTGCGATAATAAATGAAGTATTTCGCTGCCAGGTTTTGACCCACAAAACAAACCGATCAGCAATCATTCGTTGATCGTTCTGTTCTAAGTAAGAGCCGTTTGTGGATTTAAGTTCATTTACATTAAGGGGCAACCATAATCCGTCTTCGAAAATTCAAAACCAGTTTATTCGTTCAATATTGAGGTTCTGGTAATGCAAATTTATCATTGTATTCCAGTAGGCGGGTCGAATGTAATGATGCATTATCATGATCATTGCTTTGATTATGGACGAAAAAACTGTTGAGGATTGCTTCATGAAAAGTTCGAATCGACGCTCTACTTTAATTCAAAATTGGTTGATCAATGGTAATATGCTTTTGAACAATTAAAAATTGGTGATGAGAAAATAATAACAGAATATAAATTCATTATCGGGGTGAAGCGTCAACTTTAACCGAAGGTTGGTTTCAAACCCATACGAACGGAGTACTGCCTGGTGGAAAGTCTTTCAACCAACCGACAGTACTCTATTAGCTGACGTTTAACAGAACACAGACAGAGCCAACCTTGATACTCAAAAAAGGCATTTAATGAAAAAAAGCCACGAGTTCAGATCGACGGTTTTTGGATTGATGTTGAATTGCAAAGAAGTGACACTGAATGAACAATTTATCTATCATTCTGATCGGGTTTGCTGCATGCTGCAAAATGGTGAGTAGACAACTGGGAAGAAGCGTGCGTCCCCGTAATTAGCTCCGGTCCTCACAAGTTTCTACCTGATGCTTCCACGGGTCAAGAGATGACAATCACCGACAGCTAAGGGTTGCGTGCTTAACTGGTAGTGCAGTCTGTGCACTGTTTTCCTTCTGATTTCAGCTAGATCGAGGAGGTGCGTGCCGAGCGTCTGTCCACCAAGAAGCTGAGGCTCAAACAGAGTCTGTCCTGTCATCCAGTGGTTGAGTAAGAAACGCTGTATCGCGTCAGCTGTATATTAGGTGGCAGCCGCACCAAGGCGATGTAGCAGTGCGGCCCCGGTAAGGGACTGTTCATAAACGACCGAAATTTGACACTTGGTACCGTTTATTAGAAGCCACAACTCTCCAATCTGTTTTGGCCTGATTTGGCTGCTTCTCACTATGCGAAATCCTGGAATGTTATTAGGTACAAGAGGTCAAATACGTGCCAAAAATAGCCAATCCACCAAACTGTCCAGAACTTCGCCCAAAAGAAAAGTACTGGGCTCTAGTTAAGTGGAAACTCTACGAATGTAAGAAGAAAGCAAATGGCACCGATGATTTAAAGAGAAGGTGGAGAGTCGTCACGTTGGGGGTTACCCAAGGATACCGTACGGAACCTGAAGACGGAAGTAACACAGAAAGCTCGAGAATTTAACAGGAAGAAGGATTCACATCTTAATCATCCAGAGCTTAAAAATATCATATTCAATTCGCAAATTGCACCCTAACTGAGTCAATATATTAGTCATCACGCACTGTTCCTAACGAACATGAAGTAAACACAAATTTGCCTTCATGAATCTCTTGTGCAAGATGAGTCAACTTGTTTTGTGTTGCTTTACTTTGATCATTCATTCGTTTCAAAAAGCAGTGAATGTACGTAAGTGCAAACAACTCATTCAATTTCAACGTTCTACCGTGAAGACGAAAGAACAGTCATTCATTTGGAGAATCAATGAAGTGAAAAAAACTAAAACTTCTCGAATCGATCCTGCAAATGCCTTTTCTCGAACAAATGCCCCACAAACTCTGTAGCGATTTCGGCCATTTAGCCTTTTGGCTTCCTTTGCCTTCAGCCATGTTCGGGAATACTAGGCCATCCCTTATTTTGATAAAAGTTGCCAAGTCAAGAATTCCACCTCTTGAAATATTCGTCTTGACTAGAAAATAAACATACTTAAATTTGAAAACCGTACGTTGACGTTAAGTGCTCCCCCAACGGACCTAAAGAAATGCTAGTACGGGTGACTACCCACGCGATGGCAAGCACGCTACTGTAGAGTACGGGCTTGCAGATCGACCAAGATCAGTGTCGTCAGGTTGATAACATTTTATGTTCGTTTTTTTATTATCAATGTTGTTTGGGATACTTTATCATAGTACACCAGTTTTTAGGTACAACACAATCACGTCATCATAGGCGTGGCTGGATAGCTCAGTGGTTATCCGTTCTGCTTACTGAGTAGATGGTCGGGAGTTCAATCCCAGGCCCGTCCTCTTCCTTGTCATTTGTCACTTGCCTCTTTCTATCATCAGTAGATCTAAATTAAGAAACAGTCTACTGCGCTTTCATTGATCCGCATCACTTACCACAGTGAATCCATGATCTAAAAATAACCTATCTCACTAACACAAAAACTATCCTATCCTTTCCTTGACACTTGTGTGTGTAGACGCAGAGGTAAACACGGTCTCTAACCAACGATTGTCAAACTATAATCATCCTTCCCCCCTCCCCAAAGACCGTGAGGACGTGGCCTGGGCCGGTACTGATCTATAAATAGAATTGATGAACTTGTACATTGAAGATGTTAAGCTACTCCCCCAAGCTCCATCTATGTGGTTCTCTCTATGCAATTACACTACTTCTGAGATCGGTAACGAAGTAGCAACTACGCTACAACACGGTCTTTTTAACAATAACAAAAAACAAAACAACACAATAAGGTTTTTAAGTGATTATTTTCAACTTAGTGATTTTATTCAACTTAGTTTGCCAAAAAAGTTGAAGTTGAAGTTGAATAAAATCACTTAATTGGCTTCCTTACACTAACGTTTTGAATCGTTTTGTACATATGATGACCTTATTGTGTTGTTTTGTTTTTTGTTATTGTTAAAAAGACCGTGTGTAGCGTTAGTTGCTACTCCGTTACCGATCTCAAGTAGTGGTAATGTGCATAGAGAGAACCACTAGATGGAGCTGAAGAGTAGCTAATATCTTCAATGTACAAGTTCACCAATTCTATTTATAGATCAGTACCGGCCCAGGCCACGTCCTCACGGTCTTTGGGGAAGGGGGAAGGATGATTATAGTTTGACAATCGTTGGTTAGAGACCGTGTTTACCTCTGCGTCTACACACACAATTGTCAAGGAAAGGATAGGATAGTTTTTGTGTTAGTGAGATAGGTTATTTTTAGATCATGGATTCACTGTGGTAAGTGATGCGGATCAATGAAAGCGCAGTCGACTGTTTCTTATTTTAGATCTAGTGATGATAGAAAGAGGCAAGTGACAAATGACAAGGAAGGGGACAGGCCTGGGATTGAACTCCCGACCATCTACTCAGTAAGCAGAATGGATAACCACTCGAGCTATCCAGCCACTGCCTATGATGACGTGATTGTGTTGTACCTAAAAACTGATGTACTGATGATAAAGTATCCGAACAACATTGATAATAAAAAAACGAACATAAGATGTTATCAACCTGACGACACTGATCTTGGTCGATCTGCAAGACCGTACTCTGCAGTGGCGTGCTTGCCATCGCGTAGGTAGTCACCAAACTAGCATTTCTTTAGGTCCGTTGGGGGAGCACTTAACGTCAACGTACGGTTTTCAAATTTAAGTATGTTTATTTTCTAGTCAAGACGAACATTTCAAGAGGTGGAATTCTTGACTTGGCAACTTTTTTCAAAATAAGGGATGGCCTAGGGAATACTTGAAATCCTGTGGCAAAAAAAAAAATCAATCACGAACGCGAAAATGAATGACTGGTTACCAGAACATTCAGTCAAGCAACCAAAATCTCTTGAGGCTTGAAATAGCGTGCTGCTGCTGTGCTGTGAATCGAGTTGTTGCGGAATACGAGGATAACGGAATGACTGAGCATAGCAAAATAAGTAAACACGAATATATTGCGTGACTGATAGAACGAAATGAAGAGAGCGAAAATTGTACCTAATGAATATTTTTTTTACTCATCGTTCAAGATGGGTGTAATTTTTTTCGAGCTCTGTAATCAACTATTTCTAATGTAGATATAAGTCTATTATTGAGAAATAAACAATCGGTGTTTTGAATATGTGTAAATTTTGTTTTGCTACTATTATTTTTGTGTCCGAAATTTAACGTAGACAGTGTTTAGATGTAAAGATGCTAATATTAAGATAGTCTATATTAGTGATCCTCATAGCAAGAGATATGCGGAAACTCGATTCAACGATTTGGCAACGGTGTTTATTTTATTCACAGAGGCTGATAACACTTGCCACAGTGCAAAATTTGCATGATTGGCTCAGATTTGACAGCTCTCGCTGCACGATTGGCTCAAAAATGGCTGCTTCCGCATATCTCATACTATAAGGATCACTAGTCTATATCACGTAATATGGTTTGTTCCGTTCTTTAATTAGCTGCCATATTATAATGATTGGATGTATTGCTTCAATTTTTTCAAAGTTCAGGGTTCGAAAACTGTGTGCATTGCAGCACACATTAGTAAACAACCTCCATCGCGGAATCGCAGTAGTTTTTGAGTTATTTGCTTTGGAAAATGTTGAAGTCTATTATTATTAAATATTTCTGATTCAATGACATGAAGAATGAAATTCGCTTCAAGAGTGTCGACCTGGATGAACTGTACTCAATATTAGGTCTTGCCATCAGTGGCAGTTACTCACTATATTTTCGTGCAGGTTTTGAATTGTAAGCACAAACCAACAGGCTATGTATTGAAAGTGTACAAACCAGCACGGATTTTGTGACTCAAATTGGTTGCAATAAAGCTTACTTTGGCAAAACAAATACAAAAACTTCATTCAAGCCATGAGGGCTCGACTTGGGGCTCGAGCTTACTTGGCTCAGAAATGGATTCCGAAAATGATCGGGGTGGCACGAAGATAATACGCAATGTCTTAACAATTGTTTTAATCATTCGTGTATAACGTTTAACACGGATACAAATCTCATTCATTCATATTAAAAATATCGGTGTTCAACTTGAAACATAAAAATTATTTTAAGTAAATAAAAAGCATGTTTCGTACGAATATAACAGTTTTTGAATCAATTCCAAAGCTTGTCAATTTCAACAATACATTCATCGGGTTAGTCAATTTGAGCGTGTACTTCCTTCTCCAGAATGTGAGACCGAGACCAAGTTTCGATGCTCGCATCTTGAGCCAATTGTCACGTTTATTGGTAGGTTATTTGCTCGATTCCAGTACAGAGATTCACTACAAGCATATAAGCCAAATCCAGAACTAAGATAAACAAGGTTCATAGAATAAATAAAATATATTTATAACGCAACCAGTAGAATCCAAAATTTGTAAGTTCATTCGTATCATTAATATTTTGAATGTATTGTTTGAATGTATATGTTTGAATAAAAGCAAGTTTATGTTTTCGGCCAGAATAAACTAATTTTATGATTGGATTTACCTGGAATATGTTTGTTATGAGGGTTTTTTTTCTGCGTGGAGGGTTGAATATCCGTTTTGTAAAAAATGTCTATGTAGACTTTTGGAATATCACCGCCACCATTCTCTATAGTTGAAAACTCGACTTCAACGGATGAGTTTATGGTGCTAGGTAACTTCAATTTGGCCGGTATTTCGTGAAAACCGTCTCACAGTGGCTTTCTCCATCCTGACTGCGAAAGACCCGTGCTACATTCAAAAGCTTTATATCTATACCACAGAGAACAGACATCCAAGCTGGAGTGCCCTCCTTGTGTAAATTTCTTAAACTGCCATTTTAAAGTTACAGCTTGTTTCAATTAGTTTTGGTGAATCGTATGTTGATGGCGCCACCTGCGCGCCTTGAGATATGATAGTATCTCAATTTTAGTTTGGTGAAACCTTAACTAGGCGGCGTTGTTTTTCCAACGGTTTGCTTTTAAAAATATACATAGTAAGTTGGAAAACAAATGTTCGAGCCTGGATGTCTGTTCTCTGTGTCTATACGATTGCTATGGCGTAACAACACTCTCCCAAATTAAGCACGTGGTGAACGAAAATCACCGCAGCTTGGACCTCTGTTTTGTAAGTGCTCGAGTCACCGCTCCGTTGGTTAAGCATGTCTCACATCGCCCAATTCTAGTCTTTTGTATTCCTGAAAGTCTAGGGACAACGACTATGCTGACTTTCAAGCGCCTGTGTCGTATGATTTCCGGAAAGCCGAATATCGTAGCATAACCGAGGTGCTGTCCAACAAAGACTGGGATACAATTGTGGACACTGGCGACGTTAGCAATGCCGCACTCACAATTTCTCATGTATGGTAAAAAAATTACCGGAACTTGTCAAATTTTACCGAAGTCCGTTAAATCGGATTATCGAACTGTTCAGCTGTTGAAAATTCGGTAAAAAATTACCGAATACTGTAAAATTTTCTGAGTGTGTAACTAGAAATGAGAAGAAAAATTAGTATTTTCCATTTAATTCCAAATACCTTTGCTTATCTTGACAGATACGCGTATTTCGTCTACAATGTGCATACTTCTTCAGTGTCTCGTACTAATTACTCGACTACTCAGTCAATACTAATTTTTCTTCTCATTTCTAGTTATCTGATACTTATTTTGTAATTACTAAATAAAATACTAATAATACTAATTTTTCTTCTCATTTCTATTTACAGGTATTCCACTAAACAGCTCAAACTCTCTAAGATTTAAGTATCAGATACTTACAGAAGATTTCAACTAAATGTGCATGCTCCTCTTGTAGTCTCTCGGTAATTTTTTTCCATTTTCACCCGACAAAACAACACAGTACGGAGAATGTGCGTAAAAAAGATATTCGGCGCGCACACGCGAGATTAAATGGCTGACGATTGTTCAGGTCTTATCAAGTCAGCTAAAATAACAGAGTTTTTCGGTAGACATAGCCCTCGCGGAATTGACTCGAAGAGAAGTGTTTGACGTTTAAGAATATTCAGCGACTGCTTGATTCAGTTTACCGAGTTTTCTCGGTTTTGTGTACCGAACTCTTGAATATCCCATCTTTCATTTTTATGTGTCAAATATATCATTTAGTTCACACTTAGAAAATTTTACAGTATTCGGTAATTTTTTACCGAACATTCAACAGCTGAACGTTCGGTAATACGATATAACGGATTTCGGTATAATTTTACAAATTTCGGTAAGGGGAGGTCCATTAATAATGTCACGCAGTAAGGGGAGAGGGGGCTTAGGGAAAACGTTAACATCCATACAAAAAAATGTTATGGTCCATACAAAAAACGTGGGGGGGTCCTTTAAAAAGTCACTTTTTGCGTGACATAATTAATGGATGTTCCCCATTTTTTTTACCGGAATACTGTAAAATTTTACCGAAATCCGTTAAATCGGATTACCGAATGTTCAGCTGTTGAAAGTTCGGTAAATAGTTACCGAATACTGTTACATTTTCTAAGTGTGTAATCGAAATACGGGTTTGACTCAAAAAAAATCACCCAAAAACAGTATGTATAAACGATTTTTCGGCTTCTTGTTGCTAACCGATGTGGTTCGGTAGAAAATTGCATCGAGTTCGGTGTTATTTTCTAAGTATGTAACCATATATTCATCACATTAATACATATGACAGACACACAACGCTGACCGTTGTACGAACTGTCAAATACTTTAATCAAGTACCAAAAAACATGTACTAGACTAAAAGAGTACAAATGATGTACATTGTATGTCTGTCCCATGCATAATACTGAAATCCATGTGAGCTACAGCGAACCCGCATAAACAATAACATTAAGAAGTGCCTAACCACCAATTCGGGGTATCATCCCAACTTTAAGTGGTATGGTCACACCATCTATGATATCGTTCCTGAATGGTACATGTTTATTAGGGAAATCCTTAACGATTACTCCCTGCAACAAACCAGTAGTAGGTAAAAGCGATCTGGTCGTTGGGTATTTTAGGCTTATCGTGCACCAATCGAGCAAACGAAGAACAGTCGATAAAAGAGAAGTCGACATAATACGAAATCCGTTGCGGAAAAGTCATTAAACGTCAAATGGTACAAAAATGGTCGCTTGCTTCACGCGTTTAGTTTAGTGTTGTATGAAGAAAATTTGAAAATACTACGTTTTTTGGAAACCACAAGCATTAAATATCGTGTAGTTCGAATTTCGAAGTCGCGCGAGTGTTTTAGTGTATGAATTATATCATAAGACGCGAAACAATCGTGGAAAGATGAATGTGAAGTTTTTGCGCTGTCCTTTTGCTTCGAAGTCATGAAAATGAAAGCTTGCAGAAATTATGTGTTCGGCTCGTGCTGAAGGATTGGTGTTAAAAGTGATTTGCTTATTAGTTTTGAAACCATTCGAATTTATTTAATAAAGTGACATTGTTGGTCTTAGTAAGTGGCAATTGTGACCAGAATGGAGTTTTCACATCCGCCACCCGATCCTATGGGAAGTGTGAACTTCGCGAATCCTCCTCCGATTAATCGTATTCTGAGTTATCAGAATCCACAGTCTCAGAAACCACAACATAACTTTTACCACCACCGACCGTACCATCATTTCAATGGCTTCCGGGGGGGACTCCCCATGACGCAGGATGATTTCGATGGTAAAAGGTTGAGGAAGTCTGTAATGCGTAAAACTGTGGACTACAATGCTGCTATCATTAAAGCGTTGGAGGTGAGTGTTGACCTTGAAGTTTATTTTGCCCCTGATCCAGGAAGTGCCGTAGAAGTTAATCAAGGACTTTTCACCTCATCCACCAGACTCGGACATGGGAACGCGACTACCGCGATCGGCGTGCCCTGCAGCCCGAGTGTATCTACATTCCGGAATTACTGCCGCCTCCGAGCTATATGGACAATCCGACAAATGCAGTAACAACGCGGTTCGTTAAAACAGCCACCAACAAGATGCGTTGTCCGATTTTCACTCTAGCGTGGACACCGGAAGGGCGCCGTCTTGTCACCGGTGCCAGTTCGGGAGAGTTTACGCTGTGGAATGGCTTGACGTTCAACTTTGAAACTATTTTGCAGGTAATTTAAATTTTATTTCATCTCTAGAGGTCTGCAATGAAGGGAATCACACTAGTCTCTGCACTTCATGCTAGCACAACTTTGAAATATCAATTACAGTCATATTAAAAAGAGTCCAAGATCCAAAATACATATAGTCAAATTCGATCGTCTTTCCTTAGGCTCACGATGTCTCCGTGCGGACGATGGTGTGGTCCCATAACGACAACTGGATGGTGACAGGTGATCACAGTGGCTACGTCAAATACTGGCAATCGAACATGAACAACGTGAAAATGTTCCAGGCCCACAAGGAACCTATCCGTGGAATCAGGTACTACTGCCACAACAGTAAGCCGCCGTTGCCAGATGCAACCCAATGGTTTCCTTGTTGGTACTTGTTGGCTGCTGGTTCTGTGTATCGCCTTGTGGCAACCTATCTTCTCATGATTAAGTATACCCTTTTTATTCTCTTGTTAATATACCCCACCAACATAAATCCCTCGATCGCCCAGTACGAATACCAAATACACAAAAACTGGCCTGTAAGGTTTTGCATTGGTCTGTAGAGAGCAAATTACAATAATAAAAACGTTAGGGTCCTATTCCTGCCTTCTTCAGTTCTAGTCCCTATTGCAATGATAAATAAATTGCGTATTGCTATCTGCTGGTCAGATTGTATCTTCCTAGTCGAATAAAGTGTAATAGAAATAAAAAAAAGTGATCGTCGTCCCACAATAAGTCCCTGAAATGAATGGATGAGTCAGTATGAGTGGATGCCGTGTACAACATTAATATAACGATACCCCTTGGATTACTTTAATAAAATGAGTCAAAAATCGAAGAAAATGGAGCAAATATTCTCCAAACAATTCTATAGAACTTTTAACAATAACAGAATTTCTTTTATCTTTTCAATTGCTTTTTTTACCCTCAAGATACTGAAAGCTAGGGAACTATTTCTGGAATTGGATTCAACCGGTTGATATTCTCAATTCACATATTGTTTGTGTGGAAACAGTATTTACCTTACACAAAAAAAGGGATTTTCTGAGGCTTTATTTATATGATAACGGCTTTCCTCCATACTGAGTGAACGCCCCACAACAACGTGGTTGCTTCGCGTTGTTAGAAAATACAGTCCAAAGAGCTGTTCGTTTGGATTGCAATCAGTTTTAGCTTAATAACTTTTTACACAATCGTCGGATCGCTTTGCGGTCTTCGAAGAAAAGTTTCCTTTATAAATTACCGAGAGAACGATTGAGTTGACTTATCTTTAGAGAACAACGGGTCACCTCGACAGATTATTCTCTGTAAAAGTAAGTTTTCCCATAGAAAATCCTATGTAATATTAAAACCGAGGGTGCTAAAATATAGTTTCACCGATCGAGCTGAAATTTTGCACAGTTATTACAGAACCCAAATGGCTCCTACAAAGCAGTGGGGAAATGTTGTAAACTGTCCGTCAAGCATTGCCAGAATTGTTTAGGATACGGGCAGAAGACGGAAAACTGCCAAAGACCCAAAAAGTGCAACGCATTTCGAGAACAGCATGAAGTGTAAGTCAGGAAGCTAGAAGAATTTCCTGCAGTAGAGCAAACAAACGCAAGTACAGAATCAGGAACAAGGAGAAAGGATACTACACGAACTAAAAGCTTTTTGGAGAAATAAAGGATTCAAGGAGAAAGTTAATGATAACTGATCAGCGGTGCACTACGAGCAACTAAAAATCAATACGGTTACGATGCTTAGAGAGATAATCGAGGACCTAGGGAAGTACTATCCGTGTTTCTTAATAGAGAACAAAAGAGTACACATTCCTAACAAAATGCAAATTAGAAAGATATTGAGGAGTAGGTTTGTTAATAAAAGAGGGCATAACATACAAAGAAGTTCAAATTAACTACCTAGATCCACTAGAAACTAAACTAAAAACTTAGACATCAATCTCACAATTATATCAGTATATGTTCCTCCGGATTCAAAAATCAAAGAACTTTTCAAAATAGTTAACGGGATTATTGGAGAAATAGTGCTAACAGGGAACATCGACGCCCGACATCCAGTATGGGAGGAACAAGCGCAACCATGTACCAGAAGAAAGACATTGGCAAACGAGTTACAGTCATCCAAACTGATCTTGCTCAACAATGATCACCCAACAACAATCCCAAGAATCATTAGTTCACCAACGGCAACAGACCCGTCCTTGGCTACTCGAAGATTGGCAACAAGGATGGAATGGACAGTAATGGAGGACGAACTCGATAGTACCCACTTGTGCATCGTGATGAAACTTCAAACAACGATCCTAGTACTAAAAAGAGCAATACAAAAAAAGTGAACACGACAAAAGCAATCGACGAACTAAACACCACTCAGTCTCAATATCTATACTGCCCGGAATAAATGCAGGAGGTATTTTAGGAAAAACTAGAGGAAGCTAGCTACCTAATACGGAATAAGAATGCAAACTACCAATACAAAAAGGTAAATGCTAAGGAGCTACAACAAGAGTAAATCGCTGAAAACCCAACCAGAGCTTGAACAAGCCAAAGCCCGTTTGAATAGAATCGTAAGTGTTTATGCAATTTTGATTCGAAGTGAGAAAGTTGATGTACTTACTATCGAGGTATACCTGTACTGTAAAATTTTCTAAGTGTGTATACCTTAAATTAATCAACACATTCATGAAGGATCGGTTCTACAACTATGCGGAAGAGCACAACCCTTTGACGGCATTGTTTTTTTTTTTGCACCAGAAACGAGCACTCCGCAATCAGCAGTGTGAACTACGAACCAAGGAGGCAAAAACCAAAAAAAAAAACAAAACTGCATCGCGATCTTTTCGGGCATAAGTGAGGCTTTTGACGAAGTATTCGGGCTAAAATTATTGGGCAAAGATAGTATTCCAGAAGATATTAGATGGTGGATATACGAGTGCTTGAAGGAGAGACGTATAGAAATAATGGCATCAGAAACAACTATCGATGTAGTGGTCCCACGAGGGTGTCCCTATCACCACTTGTACTCAACCTCTACCGAAGTATCAGCTACAAGTGAAAGGTATGGTGAGAACTATGCGAGAAAATATGCGGATGATTTTGCAGTTGTTGTATTAGGAGAAGGCTTCGAAATAATTAGCAAAGCCAACCGGTTTCTAGAAAAGAAAATAGACGACAACGAACTTAGCCTAAATCGTGCCAATTAACTTCATCAGACTGCCAGATGATAGAGTTAAGCCACGTGTAAAGGTCGAATAAATAAAACTACATAACACGAAAATAACAGACGTAGGCCTAGACACTGTCCCAGGGATAAACGACAAAAAAAGGACGTGATGGCAACATGCGGTAAAGCATTGACGACTAAACGATACGAAAACTTCAAAAAGATCTACATACATGCAGCAAAAAAACAGATGGAAAAGCAATGGCAGCATTGGACACACAAGGTGCAAAGAATGTGACAGAAAAGATTGATTCAAACATAAGCATCACAACGCGGTGTTGATAGCAATAAACGAAGCTGTAAATATGTATATAGGGAAGAAATACAAGCAGACAGGTGTATGATAGTTACAAACTCCAAGAGCGCGTGCGAAATGTTAAAATCGAAAACCCACGACAAAACGAACCACGTAATCTGAGAGATCAGCCATCGATTGGATCAAGCAACAGAAAGTAGAACCAAAATACGGATACAATGGGTGCCAAGTCATGTAGGCATGACGGAATGAAGAATTAGATCAATTAGCAGTCAAAGCAACAGAAGGACAACAAACCAACTATGAAAACTTGACGATGGATGATGCGATAAAGCTAGCAGAACGTACTGTCTGGAATAACTGGAATGAAATATACAGAGTGAGACAAACGGAAAATCACACTTTGAGTAAAAAAACCGGTGCAAACATATTACGCTCACTACCCGAGAGAAGATAACCCTGAGCAGAATTCGATCAAACCACTGTATGACTAAGGACAGAAAAGGCAGCTGGGGATGGGCTACAGACACGGACTGTGATCTGTACCAAGAAGAGGAAACATTATCACACTTTGTATCCCTGTGCCTTATGAATCACAGTGCGAATGAATACAGCATAGGTACAACAAAGGCGAGAAATTCCAGCAAAAAAAAAACAAAAATGATCCATTTGAATCTAAGATTTTTTGTTTAACCTTCCTTGTGCATTGGGGTCGTTTTTGACCAATCAACATCACAAAAAACCTCTTATGTCTAAACGGAATAAACTAGGACTCTAAAATTTTCTGACTTTTCCTAACTTTTGAAAACAAATATATTTTGGGTAGTAACAGCTTTCAGCGACCTCTAGAAGCGCTACAAAAAAAGTTACACATAGTGCATTCAGGGTCAAAAAAGACCCAAGACTTTGCTTCGCTCCCAAATATTATTTTTGTATCGAATTTTGATATTTTGGTCTCAAATGAAAGGTATAGATTCTTAGAACGCTATGCTGACATGTTTTGTTTTTTGATTGGCCATTCTGGGCAAATAGGTACCCAGAATCGGTAGCGGTATGCATCCGAAGTTGACAATTTTGAAACCTCAAGTATTTGTACCGTTTTGCGGTTCAAAATTCACGATTTTGAAAACCGATCTTCAAAAACATCATGCCATAGATCAACCGGAGTATTTGGCCACATCCGGATACTCTGATACCGGTTCCGGTTGTGTCCAAAGTGGACAATTTTGAAAACTCAACTATTTGTACCGTTCGACGGTTCAAAATTTATGGTTTTTAATACTGATATCCGAAAACATCGTCCCATTGACCTACTAGTGAATTTGGCCACATCCGGATACTCTGGAACCGTTTCCGGATGGGTCCAAAGAGGACAATTTTGAAACCTCAAGTAGTTGTACCGTTCGACGGCTCAAAATTCATGATTTTGAATACTGATATCCAAAACATCATACCATAGACCAATCAAGACATTAGGTCACATCCGGATACTCTGTAACTGAAACACAATCCTTTGGAGGCCATTTTCTCACCAACTAAAGATTGCTCACGCTAATCAAGATCATCAATAGAGAAAATTTTCACTTCCCAGCGATGTTGGTTTGCGTGTTTGTCTCTCGGTTTGCGAGAAAATTGTGTCCAAAGATATGTTTACAAAAGCTACCCTAACATTTTTACTAGAGCTGGTTAGCTTTCGGGTTTTCAGACCAGGTTTTCAAACTGAAAAAAAAAACATGGGGCTCTTATTTTAACTCAATAGAAAAAAATTGCATCTGATATTACTTTTAAATTATGTATTTTACAGTATTTACGTAATTACTGAAGATGTTTGTCATTAGTAGGTGGCATGATTTTGTTTTTTATTTTATTATAACGATATTTTCCAAAAAACGATCGGGTATCACGGTACATAGTCGGCTTAGGGTTGGTTTCTGGGATTTAATAAACGAATTCGAGTCGTGATCTGGTTTTGAAAAATAAAAAAAGTTGGGTTCAATTTTTTTAAACATAATACTCAAACATTTCTACTTCTTTATGGTGTTTTTAAAATAAGTATTGCAAACATCAGTGGTAACTTTGTAAAAAAACCCAGTCACATATTACCAGCTTTATGAAAAATGTATTACTTTGATTATAAAATGGACAAGTTTTTTCTTCATTTTGCAGTTGAATTTCATCATGAATGATGATTTTGATTTTGGATCTTCAGATGACGAAGAAGTTGAGAACAAGAAAATTATGTAATTGAAAATACTTCGAATTCTGATGATAACTCATCAACAAGTGATGAAGAATATTTATCATGGATTTTTAAAGATAGAACTCGGTGGGCTAAAAATCTAAAACTCGGTGGGCTAAAAATATCGAACTCGGTGGGCTAAAAATATCGGCTAAAAATATCGTTTGAAAAATCGTCCCGGAGTAATAAGCTATGCAACTGCTCGTGTCAACAATGAAGTTGAAGCTTTTCAAGCTTGCATTTTTGGGTTTGCTATCATCCATTTTCAAGTCAAACAAGGAGCCAGTTGAGACATTATGGCGCGAGATGCTTGGACGGTCGATCTTTCGGGCAACAATGTGAGCTGTACTGATAACAGTACGATCTACTGAAAAGGTAATCGGTATACGATAGTTTTGGGATCACTGTAATCATCAACAAGCACTACTTTTACACCTCACGAGGTCATTACAATTGACGAGCAGCTTGTTGCATACGGTGGAAGGGTTTTTTTTGTAGGCAATACATGCCGAATAAACCCGCGACGTATGGGATCAAATTCTTTAATTCTTTCTGCAGTGTTACCGGATCGCTAATTTACATGGGCAAATGAGCAGACGGTAAAAAAGAAATAAACCAGGGACAACGAGTTACCGAGGATCTATTGCTAAACCGAGTTCACCTCTTTACCATTGCCTAAGAGCCTCTTGAAAAATCAAATTGGTGTGGTCGGAACGCTCCGGAAAAACAAAAGATGCACCCCCCCCCCCCCCTCCGTGCACTGCTGGTTACCAAGGGTCTGCAAATACACTCATCCCTCTTTGCTCATACGCAAGATATCACCTTGGTCTCCTACATACCAAAAAAGGGGAAAAATGTGATTCTTCTAAGTACCTGCCACCATGGGATTGGTCATGGTTGACTCTACAGAGAAGAAAAAGCCAGATATCATTCACTTCTACAATCGGCACAAGGGTGCGGTTGATACCGTTGATCGCCGCATTGCCTCATATTCCGTGAAACGCGCAACGAAAAATTGGAAAAATGTAGTCGTGTGCAATGGTATCGATCTATCACTGAATAATACGATAAGATTTTCAGAGATTGGACTAACGCTTTGAACCGGAAATGGTTGTTTCTGGAACGCTTGGGAACAACGCTGGTATCCCAACAGATAGCACGACATGAAACGATCCCGAGAGCTGCCTTTTCTGCCCAAATCGTACGCGCCTCAAGAGCAAACATTGGAACTTCAATTGTTGCCCATCCACTTATCCAGTCTGATAAAAGAAATATGAATCCAACAAAGAAGAGAGGACCGTGCTCTTTTTGCGAAGGTTCCGACAATAAGTATTCAACAATGTGCTGCCAATGCGGTAATTATACATGTAAAATTCATACCAAAACATTTTGTCCATCGTGTAGAATTTTAAAATCGTAATCACCTGTCAATTTGACCACCGTATGACAATAAATAGGTTAAACATGTAATAATTAGTTTTTTTTTCACTCCAAAAACAAAAGGAAACCGGACTATTAGTTTATGTATGTAGTATACAAGCTAGTGGGTACAAGAGAAGTCTGAATTGGGTCCATTCCGGGTTTTAATCCATGACATATGGATGTTTCCGGACAAACAGATGGCATGACGTTTTCATCAAGGTGACAAACCATTTTAATCATGAATTTTGAGCCATCGATCGGTAAAAAAAGGAGTTCCAAAACTGTCCTCTTTGAGCCCTACCGGATTCGGTTTCAGAGTATCCGGATGTGACCAAATGTCCTGGTTGATCTATGTTATGATGTTTTTGGGTATCAGTATTCAAAACCATGAATTTTGAACCGTCGAACGGTACAAATAGTTGAGTTTTCAAAATTGTCCACTTTGGACACAACCGGAACCGGTATCAGAGTATCCGGATGTGGCCAAATACTCCGGTTGATCTATGGCATGATGTTTTTGAAGATCGGTGTTCGAAATCGTGAATTTTGAACCCTCGAACGGTACAAATACTTGAGGTTTCAAAATTGCCCACTTCGGATGCATACCGCTACCGGTTCTGGATACCTATGTGCCCAGAATGGCCAATCAAAAAACAAAACAGGTCAGCATGGCGTTCTTATAATCTATACCTTTCATTTGACACGAAGATATCAAAAATCGGTTCAAAAATAAATATTTGGGAGCGAAGCAAAGTCTTGGGTCTTTTTTGACCCTGAATGCACTATATGTAACTTTTTCCTAATGCATTAGGAAGGTTAAGGAAGCATTACTTAAGTTCCAATGATAGCATGACGTTGGACTGAATTGTCATCAGTAACGTTAGCGTAAGCTAGATGATCGCATCCAACGCATGGAAGTGCTGTGTGATCTGAAACGGCAGCGACTGTGTCAAATCGAAGATGGTTTAAAAAGGCAACGCGGTCTAGTAATAAAACATCGAGAGGAAACTGATTCAGGGTGTAATCGAAAAGTGAATCTTGAACAAAGAATCGTTCAAATCGCGGAATCATTTGCTGATGTTACAAAACTCGCGAGTTGATAATACCTGAAACGAAACTCGCAAGAATGGCAGCGGGTACATGTCCCTTGACGCAGTTTGGTTAAACTGGTTAAGCTGAACAAATTATCTTCATGTTCTTCAAATGACCCAAATTTGGCCTAAGTAATGCATGCTAGATATACAGAAACAGTCACACGTTATAAATAAACTGTTTGCATACACATATCAAGAATGTTTTTACAGGGTGTCTCACAATAGGTGTCACTAAAACAAAATGGGATTACAGAAAACAAATCAACCAAATCATAGCATTTATTTTTCGTTTGAAAGATAAATATTTTAGAAATAAACCATATTAATTCTATTCGAATCTCTCGCCCTTGATAACTATGCGCATCCGCTTTGAAAACCCATCGCAGCTGGTACGCACGGTTTTCTGAGAAATTTGGTCCAAAACATCAACCAAATGTTTCTTAAATCGATATAAAGTAAGCACTTTCTTAGGGCCTTGAAGCATATAACCCCAAACAAACTAGTCAAGTGGGTTGAGATCTGGTGAAGATGCATGCCATTCTTCGGTTGTGATGAAATCGGGCAAATTTTGTGAGCTGGAGCTGAGTGCTGTTGGAAACAATTTGGTGTATTCCCATATAGCGTTGAAGCATGAGGAAGCAGATGGTTCTTCAAAACCTGCTCGATGTAATATTCAGTGTTTATTTTTACGTTAGGTTCTATGAGGAAAGTTTTCCTTTTCGTGAAACTTCGCCCCATACCAAGATTTTCGATACATTCTGATAGCTTTCTACAGCTAGCTTATCTCTTGGAATATTGACTTTTGCCATACACACGATCATTTTGTTGATTATGATTGTCGTGAAGGAGAAAGATCATCAGAAAACAAAATCACGCAGTCACCGTGCAAACCAAAAGATTTCTGCTTCTTTGGATCCAGGCTTGCTTTTGACATTTGAACTTTTTTTTCGTTCTGACTGTTCGTCTGGCACCTCCTTTTTGTTGAACATGAACATTTCCAGTTTTCTTGAACCGTTTCAAGGTACGGAAAACAAAACGCTTACTCACTCCGAACTGCTTAAGGTTATTAAATATCTGACACGGTCTAAGCTTTTGCAAATGTAAGTTTAAAACTTGCTCCCGTATGGCTTCCATGGTAGCTGATAAATAGGATGATGATGATGATGATGATGATGGTCCCGCCACTTACCCCTACAAAAGTTTTAGCTAGACGATTTATCGAGATAAACGGAATCGCTTATTTATATTCAGCGATAATCTGTAAAAAGAATACACTCAAAACGGGCAATTCCGCTGTTAATATTACCCAGCTGAAATAAACCAAGACTGAAAAAAGGTGACATCTGTTTTGAGACAAACTGTACATACAAACCTTAGACCCACTTTTAAGGACATATTTTTTCCTATGTTCCCAACTATGACCTAATGTATTTATGACATAGTAAAATGTTTATAGTGATGAATTTTTCAATAGAAAAGTATAATTATGTGGTTGCAATTTTTTCAAATGGCTGATTAAAACTACAACCATAGTAATAAAATCTATATAGAAGAAATTTTATAGTTTTGAAAAAAAAAGTCATGATGATACATGATACATCAAAATCATTGAGGCGTTATAAAGTCCACTCTTGGTGCCTCATGGTGATGATCGAACATCTTCTGCTACATCGTAATCGTTACTCCACGCACGGAGAATACAAAACATAACAATTAGAGTTATAAAATAGTTTTATTTTAATTTATTTTGTAAAATTTGGTGCTGATATTAGCGAATATAGTTTCAAAAGAAATACCTGAAGAGATAATTTGAAATGAACTTCAGAACGATTCTTTTTTTTTTATCAAGAATCCTAAATAATGAGACGAAGTTGCATCCACGAATATGCCCGATATGGTGTTTATAGACCGAAATTAGATCCATACCGTTGAAAGTTTTCTTCTTAATACAGTTAGTTAGTTAACTTTCCAAGGTTTAGAATAGCAAACTTCTAATTAAGCATGTCTTATCAAAGGTATAACTAGTTGAATATCAATTCTGGCCCAATAACTAATGAGTTATAGAATAATTGTAATCGACCGTTGCATATTATGATGAGTCAAGGGACATGTACACTATATAACTGTTAATTGATGAATAATGTCTTAACTACTACAAAATAAATCGATCATCGCCGATTATCGCTGGATTTATGACATATTTAATACGTAGACCAAAAAAAATTGCCGGAACTTGTCAAATTTGACCGAAATCCGGATTACCGAACGTTCAGCTGTTGAAAGTTCGGTAAAAAATACTGTAAAATTTTCTAAGTGTGTAGGATTTTATCTGAGTTTTATAACAAGAGAAAAGGTTGTTTTAATAAAAACAAATGATAAAAAGGATTATCTTCCCTAAAAAAATAATTTAACTCCCAGAAAGTTACTAGAGATATAATGCTCTAGTTTATTACAAACGAATTAACATATATTGCATACAAGTTAATTCCGTGGTTCAACGTTACTAAAAATATTTTGTTTGAAACAAAAATAAATATATTGAAAAATTTAGTTAATTTAAAACTTTAAAAACATTTTTTATTTATTTTTTTCATTTAGTTTTATTTTCCTTGTTTTAATTTTGTAAAGCCTTTTAATGCGCCGTTTCTACTTTAAGAGCTTAAGGCGCCGATGGTGTAGTGGTAACCGTGGTTGCCTTTCACCCCATCGGTCCCAACCCCAACAACTCTTAAGATTATCATGATTTTTGTTCACGAAAATAGGAACGGTTTTCACCATGTGGGTTTTCACATTATCTCAAAACAACCAGAAACCATTTCGTTCCATTCTACATTGCCATTTCATCTGAAAAAATCATCGATTTATAGGGCTTACCAGAAAGTATGAGTACGATTTAAAATCAAGATAAAAACAATTGTTTTGGAGGACATTTTATATTGGTTCCATGAATCATTTTTCTATAAGGTAGCGAATAAGAAAATATTATCGTCAACCATAAGCCAAGGAACGTACTTTTACCCTAACGCTTCTCATCAGGCTCTGCATAGACTCCTTCCGATTTGTTCTAGACACTAGACTAGAACGATGTTCTAGACACACTCCAGTCCTTCGCAAAATTTTCAATGGTATCTGCTGCTATAACATGTTTCCTTAGACATACCATGTTCAGAGCCCAGAATGTCTCTATTGGTCTGGCTTGCGGATGGTTTGGTGCGGATGCGTCGTACAGGGCTATTCCCAAATAACATCAAGGCTGAATAACTGTTTGTTCGAACAAATTTGGAGAAGTTTGCCAGCTTTTCTCTTTTTTCTAGAAAGCTGAATAACTTCTCCAAATTTGTTTGAACAAGCAGTTGTTCGACACTGATGTTAATTGGGTTGTGTCTTTCGCAGAACGCACAGCAGTGATGTCCATATCCTCAGTGTGGTTAAAGAGATTTTATTTTTTCACACACTCTTCCTTCCTCAACGAGAGTTCTTCTCTCTTGTTTATGATCACCGCTGTGTTTGCGAGTGGAACAAAAAATCGTTTTTATTACCACAACACCCGTGCTCACTGGCGTTGGCTCTTCTGCCAATATATAGTAGTGATTGTAAATTGGCTTTGACGCATAACAAAGAAAGAAAGAATAATGTTTCTTCCCGCTTCCTTTTTTCGGACATTTTCTATAACTCCGACGATGTTTGCACTATCAATCGCACCAACGAATCACAGAAAAAGCACAAGTGTACGCGGCAGCGATCGCAGGCGAGAGCACGTTGGGGAAGACAGATGAGAGCACGTGAGAGCGGTCGTTTAAAAGAGAGAGAGTAATTAACTCACTCCAAGCCATCCCATCACAGGCGCACACTTCCACTCTGTCTATTTACCACCGAATAAAAGAGCGCTTTGCCTTATCTGCGGTAAGTGTGAAGGTACAAATCTCACGCGCCAGCGTCACATTAGTGCGAAATGCCATCTCTGACCAATGACGTCTATATAAGGTCAAAAATAATGCAAACATTGCTGAGCTGACGAGTGATGACGTAACACTATTGAACTTTCTATTGGCGGGCATAGGTTCAGATAAAAAAAATCGATTCAAACGTTTATTATGAATGCTGAATTATGGAAATAATCATGATACAAATGCTATTTATTGAGCATAACACTCCAGATAACATGGATTATTTATAATGAATTTAACTGAGGTAATCGAATTTTTGCCACACAAACTTTCAAACGCTGAGACTTGACAATCGAGTAGTGATATAGAGCCAATTTTCCATCATCGGTAGACTGGAATCGGTTGACAAATTATGTTTTAGAGCACATACAATAAACAATCACGGAGCGAACGAATCAAAATAAATAGTATGACGTAGCACTTTGCGAGGTTTTGTGTAGCGTGCGCAAGGAGTGCAGTGGTATTAGTGTCATGAGCGAGTTTTGCTCATTTCACTAATATTGTTGTGGCTACTGCGCCAGACCTTATATAGACATCATTGATCTCTGACGCATATATACCAAATTCGGTCAAAAAAATATTGGACCATCATGCATCCTGTTCATTGGGAGCAAACGCCGATTCCCCGTATTCCCGAATGTGCGTTTCAGTCTTGGTTGTCTCTGAAACGGTTCTGATCATCACATTCTGCATCCGCAAAAAGCTTGTAAAAAGCAATGGTTTGGGCTTTTTACCGAATTTCTGGGCATGATTATGATTGACCGCCCATGAATGCTATTCCGTTATTGTCAGATCTTCTGTATTTACACAAATAATCAACAGTTGATGTTTGGGATTAACATACATCCTCACATTTTGCATTTTGATGAAGAATGATTCGTTCATGAATTCGTTGTAAAAATCCAAGTTCGACACACAAACTTGTTTTTCAGAATGTGAACAAAGACACAGTGGAAATCAGCTTTCTTACGTCATCCGGTTTCGTGCTATAACTGTTTCTAGTCGGTACTAACTTTTTTGTCGACATTTACTAACAATTTGGAAATTGCGGCTCTGGCTGTATTCGATCGCTTGATTGAAAACGCAGTTGTTTGGTAATCTTTCGATATGGGTTATTCGCATTTATTCTTATAGTTTGATTCCATAAAATGAACATCATATGTATGCAGCAACCTTGATAAGTTCTATCGTCTCAAATATGGAAAATCGAAATCGAAAATCTTCCACAACTCTACTTTACAGATCTGGATATTGAGAAATCATTGCATAATTTGATCTTTAAGTTACTGGAGCGAGTGTCTTTCTGTATTGTCTCACAAACATTTAAAAAAAAGTAAATCGCGAGGCAAAACTAAATTGATCTGAACCAGGATGGGTGATGTCTCTTATCTAATATAAAATCCATAGAATGATAGGTGTTTCAATTTTATTTCCATAATAAATAAGTTCGATTTGACTCAAAGCAATTGATATTAGTTCGGAACATTATGTTGTGCACGGTTTCTGTTTATCCGAAAATGAAGAATGAATGGTACAAAAATAAATGCCTCGTAATGATTACTATTAAAAAAATCTGAATCTGGACTGGTATTAATCCATTTTTGATGAAGATGAAGACTGCAGTAAATTTGCACGACTGAATTGAATTTTACTATACCAAATAAGATAGGCTTTTTTGTAAAATTTGTATGATTTTTTTCTAATAAAACAAAACAAACATGACTGAAAGCCCCGTCTCGAAACACGTTACCCTTCTTCTGTTGATAGAAAGCAATAAATCGAGTTGATTTTGCGACAACCATAAACCAAGGGCTTTTTATTTCTGTTAACGATTACCATTTCGAATGACATTGCATGGAACTTGAATGGTTCAGATTGTCTCTCATCCATCGCTAGTCGGTTTCCTTGCTCCCGCTTCGCAGGTTGATTGAATAAAGAATAAATTTTGATTTGCTTCTCACATGTCCCTACCTCTCTATCTTGAACTGATCGAAACGCTCTTGGATTTGGACCCTGGACTGAGCAGAACTTTATAGAAACGACGCCCGCAGCATACCGAACAAAGGACCAATTTTCTGCGGCCACTGAATTCACATGTTTTCTTTCCACTAAAGATTTTTGAAGTACAAATAAAATGCTAACTAAGAGAATAAAACTTTTTTCCCATTTCCTTTGGAAGCTATCTGAACTTGGTTGATACACATGACATAGAGAAAAGTTAATAAAATCAAATAAATCACAGCCTGTCCCTGAATTTACGGTGTACTTAATCACGCAACGGTCTGTCTCTCCCTTTTTCCATAAACCATATAGCTTCAGTCCGTCGGATTCCAAGTTCGCCAGCTGCAGCGATGACGGTACGGTACGTGTCTGGGATTTCCTACGTTGCCAAGAGGAACGCGTTCTGAGAGGTTAGTTGAATTTAGAACATAGGAGAGCGATGGCAAAGAATCTAGCATAATTTGTTCTTTAAAGGTCACGGTGCAGATGTCAAGTGTGTCCATTGGCATCCTCAAAAGGCGTTAATCGTATCTGGTAGTAAAGATAACCAGCAACCGATCAAACTATGGGATCCGAAGTGTGGCCAGGCACTAGCTACCTTGTAAGTACCGAGGTGTATAATAAGAGGGAGCTGTAGTCTACTTACAACATTAAAACGACTTTTTCAGGCATGCACACAAGGCGACCGTGATGGATCTGAAGTGGAACGACAATGGGAATTGGTTGGTCACAGCATCCCGAGACCACTTGCTTAAACTGTTCGATTTGCGGAACCTAAGCGAAGAGGTGCAGGTATTCCGTGGTCACAAGAAGGAAGCTAGCGCAGTATCGTGGCATCCGGTGCACGAAGGATTGTTCGCTTCTGGTGGTTCCGATGGCTCCATTCTGTTCTGGAATGTTGGGTAGGTTGACAATATGCTGGCAGCATTTCGTCAGAGCTGCTGCCAGACGAAATTGTGCGAGAAGGGTAGCGCACGTGCTAACGTTGGAAGGTTTTGCACTATATTGCGCAATACTGAAGGATTGTAAAGCTCTTAGGTTGTTAGGTGTTACATACGAGAGCGATAAGTACTTAATCTGCAAAAGATTTTTTTGTGTGGCGATTTATTTGTCAACATACGGCCTTATTACGGTTCTCACTTCACCCGTGACCCCGTAATAACGACAGTGAGTCTCATTTAATTTGCACGCTGGTTTTTTCAACGCTTGTTGCTCGGAAGGAGAAAACGTGGTAATCATCACATCGACAGCTTTCTCATGCCCAAAATGTCGTGCATAATATGAGCCCATGTGTTCTTTTTAGATGCCTACTGTCTCAGCTAGCCTCAATCGTCGGTGTGCCAATACGAAATCGTGTATATTCATCACGTAATACTCCGTGATAGCCTTTTTCGGGGCACCTCGGCATGGCTAATCAAAAACCGACGTGCGACCACGTCGAAACTTGTTAAACCAATTTTTAATACAAACCAGAAGCGATTTACCGACCGATATTGCTCATTTTCTATTTTTCCAAAATCCGCAGAAACGCTCGCTTAAACTCACGAGTTCGATTCGGCTGAATTTTTAACATTAGCCGTCTACACGATAATAGTTATCTCTTGCTATAGATGGCGCCATCAGGTGGTGAAGCTAAATACTAAGGTAAAGGACCGCCCTGAAAAGCTGAAGGTGGGCTAGAAAGTCCCGAGCCTAACAAAAAAAAACACTGCTTGAAATTGGAAATCCTTCTTATCCACATGTAACCCTAAGGCCGTTCCCAACGCTGAGTTTCATGTTTGTTGCAAACTGCTTGCCAGTTTTAAATTTTGGAACTGTCAAAATTAACACAAAAACACGTTAATCGCAATGCCATGTTTTAAAACTATTGGTCGATCTTAATTTCGCGTTAAAAAATCACTAGCAAAACAAACTAAAAACCGCTAATTTGACAGTCATCAGTCATAACAGCTGCCACAACTACAAAGAAACCCAGTTTAAAACAATGTTGCACCCGTGTTTCAAATCGCGTTGAAAATAAAACAGAGCTGTCGAGCAGTTGTAAATCTGTTGCAAAAATTTGCTCGAAAAGTAGAACAGCAACACATTATTGGGAATGGCTTGTTTCAGTTCTAGTTGTAAACTAAAACAGCCCATACAAAGTAGAACAGCGTTAGGAACGGCCTAAGGCCGTTCCCAACGCTGAGTTTCATGTTTGTTGCAAACTGCTTGCCAGTTTTAAATTTTGGAACTGTCAAAATTAAAGCAAAAACACGTTAATCGCCATGCCATGTTTTAAAAATATTGGTCAATCATTATTCCGCGTTAAAAAAATCACTTGCAAAACAAACCAAAAAAGCACTTATTTGACAGTCATCAGTCATAACAGCTGGCATAACTTCAAATAAACCCAATTTAAAACAATGTTGCATCCGTGTTTCAAATCGCAGTGAAAATAAAACAGAGCTGTCGAGTAGTTGTAAATCCGTTGCAAAAATTTGCTCGAAAGTTAGAACTCCAACACAGCATTGGGAATGGCTATTTTGAATTCTAGTTTTAAACTAAAACAGCCCATACAAAGTAGAACAGCGTTGGGATCGGCCAAGAGTGGACAGCAGTTTCTGCTAGAACCAAAGATGTGAAGAGAAAGTATTGATTGGTCCGATGGCTTTCGGCAGGCTGCGAAATTTAATAGAAGTAGTTTGAAATTGAGCGTAGGGCTTTTGTTAAGCAGTATTTCGAAGCAAACGTATTTGAAACTTGAATGTATTTAATTCCATGATGGGGACTCCACCAAAACTGCTGTTAAGAGGATCAGCATACAACACCTTACCGGGTTCCTCTCTGAGGTTGGTAAAGTAAATGACGACGAGAGAAACATAAAACGGTAACATTAGAAGTTGTGTCTTTCAGAACCTTTTTCGCTTAAGTGGCGAACCTGCCCAGGAGGCTGAAAGCCACTTAAATAAAGATAAAAAAAAAACCTTTTTCGTTGAAGGGCGCAATCGAATTACTTTTCAGACGATCTTGGGATGATGTTTGGGTTCAGTGTAGTCCTGTTGCGTCGCTGTTGTTTTCGCCTACTAGTCCAGTCCGTATTCTGCTGTTGACGTTCCTGTGCTTGCTAGTTTTCCAGCTGACTTGCAAGGCCAGATGCCAACCCCTTAGCTTTCCGGAAGGTAATAGTGTACAGATGAATTTATAGACCCACGCTGGCATATGCACGTTGGTTCAGTCGGTCCTGACGTGGGGAAACAGTCACTGGTTTGGGCTGCTACTGACATGGAGAACAGACGATATTTTATTGGCATTTCCTCCAAATACAGAATATGTTCATGTAACTAGAAAATGAGAAGAAAGATTAATAATTTTCATTTAATTCCAACAACATTTATAGTTTATCTTGACAGATACGCGTATTTCGTAAACAATGTGTCAGTGAACAACATGTTCAGTGTCGTGTTCATCGACTGGTTCATTTTCATGTGTTAACTTAGTTATTGGCTTCAGTCTTAATACCTTTCGAATTCCGGTAAATTCTTCAAATAACCCACAAGGATTCGAAAATGCTGCTGTGTTCATTACCCATATTCGTGTCATACGCAGTTCAAATAGAGCCGAATAAAAAGGCGCTGCCGATAATTGAAAAATCCAAGTGAAGCTAAAGTGAAGTTAGACATCGTAGTATCTAAAACTTAAATTGATAATAACTTTCGGACTTTTTTTTATACTGTGTATCGTTATTATCGTCGATTTTCGTATCTTTTTATCACCAATAACTTTGCTTAAACAGCTCGAAAGCCCGTTTTTTAACGAGCGCCATCTACGACGTATAACCTCACTTTTGTGTTAGCTGGATTCCTCCATAGATATACTCACTTGAGAAGTTCGGTGCTTTATAAAAACACTTTCAAGTCGTTCTAGATAATTCTGTCTATTGTAAAGGATCGCGGAGCAAATAAATGTAAACACACAAAAACAGCAGATTTATGTACGACGCTGCTCATAAAAAGATAGACTACTAGGTTTGCTTAAAATAGGTAAATCTCCCTACCTTCAAATTTCAATTCCCGTTTCATTGAGTTGATTTGACGTCATATACGGCTAAATTTGTGAAATCTGACGATGTAATACGATTAAGTATGTGATGCAGTACGATGCAAACATGACACATCGTGTATAATTTGAAAATGTGCATTATTTACAATATAACATAAACATAACACGATGTAGAGCATCGTTATAACCGAATATGACTTGAAAGGTACGGGCTTATTCTTCTTCTAGGGTGACTCGATTTCGATTTCGACTCTTCTCGATGCGCGTCTTTTATTTAATTTACATTCGAATCGACTCTTCTCGAGTCACGCTACACGCAGAATTAGCCTAGTAGGAAACAACGATACTGGGTATACATTTTTGAAGACTTTTGTTTGTTTGGGAAATTATCTGGCGTCGAATGCTCTCAATTAATAACTGTGGAAGCTCATTTAGAACACTAAGTTGAGAAGCAGGCAATAAGCTAGTTATGCTGACCAATAAGCTTAAAATGACAAGAAAGACATAAGAAGACACATGAATATGGTCGTTTCTCTGTATTATGCTGCAATTGAATACCGTAGTAATCTAGTGATTCATCAAAGATCGACGTTTAAATACAGAGAACAAACATCCGCTCGAACTTTTTTTTCACTTTACTGTGTAAATTTTTCAAACCGTTGGAAAAACAACGCCGTCTAGTCTAGATTTCACCAAACTAAAATTGACAGACTATCAAATCTCGAGGTGAGCTAGTGGCGCCATCAACATACGATTCACCAAAACTAACGAAAACGAGCTGTGATTTCAAAAAAGCAGTTACAGAAATTTACACACGGCTCCAGCTTGGATGTCTGTTCTCTGCGGTTTAAAGTCATTATTTACAATTGGCTTTAGAGAATTTTTAAATTTTATCTGAGAAGCGTTAGCGATGAAAGAAGAAAACATACTTTTGCAAAAAAATATCGTATTTATCCATACGTCCAACCAACAGTATTCCACAATATTCTTCAATATAATATAAAATTCTTCCATCTTGCAGCACTGACAAGGAGGTCGGCGGAATCGACAACGCCCACGAGAGCATAGTCTGGACATTGGCGTGGCATCCGCTCGGTCATATTCTGTGTTCCGGTTCGAACGATCACACGATCAAGTTTTGGACCCGTAACCGACCCGGTGATCAAATGCGAGACAAATACAACCTGAACACTCTGCCGGCCAGCTTGGCTGGTTTGGATGAATGCGAGTTGGATGACCACGTCGTCATTCCGGGTATGGGACCTGAAGACAAAATCGACATTGCCGACAGTTTAGGCACCAACAATAATGGAGTGATTCCCGGTCTGGACTTTGCCAATGTTACCAACTTCAACGAAAAGATGAGGGAAAAGAAGATTCCCTACAGTAAACCGATTCCTCGGAACTTCCAAGCTCAGTGGAACGAAGCCAGCAAATTTGAGGAACATCGTGAAGCATCAGACGAGATCAAGGAAGTTATATCGCAAATCGTGGATAGTAGTCCAGGAGTGGCACCAATTAAAAAGATTGCACCGTCCGCTATAATTATTTACGATCGAGTCATACAAGTGCAACGTAAGTATTCGCTAATGCATTATCCAGGAACTATCATCATTATAAAACTATCCTTTTGCAGCTGGTTCCGATTTGGAAGCTGCTATTCTAGATGGACCTGCGGCCATGAACAGATACATTCTGATGGGCCGAATTCCGGATTTACAGGATATTTTACCTCACATCGACGAAGAAGATCTCTTGGACGAGAATGGGGCAGAAATTCTAGCTACCCGGATAAAGATGGAGATTGATCCAACCTTCATCTACAACAAAACGACAGTAATAGAGCCATCCGAACCGCCGGAAGCTACCGAACCACTTCTGTCCTCAACTTCGTTGATGAAACGAAGGACTCCACCTCCACCCACGCCGGATCCTACAGCTGGTATCCCGTCTTTGTTGCAACTGGACATTGCTCCCCCGATAGATATTAAGTTTAGTACGGATGAAATTGAAGATGAAATGGCGCTTAGGAATAGTAAAAAAGGCAGAGAACGGGAGAAGCTTAAGGAAAAAGAACGTCGTGAACAGGAGGAGGAAAAGAAATTCTGGGCAGAACATAACGAGAAGAATTGGGACGAAGAAGACATGGGTGGAGGTGGTAACTTCGTATCGTGTAGGCCATTGGGGTCTCCTGGTGAAAGTCACAATACCAACAGCAACGGACAGTGGTCCACTGTGAAATATGAAAGGGAAGAATCTGGCCTTGGCGGAAATTCCTGGGAAATGGAAGTAGATGGACCTAGTAACAGCAAAGACAACAGCAAAGATGGATCTGGATTTTCAAGCCAACAGAAAAGTTTCGCTTTTAACCAAGGCCCACCAAGCTTTGGTGGTCCGAACAATTTTGCTTCCAATAATTTCAATGCTGGATCAAACAACTTTGGGTCAAACAATTTCAACAGTAGGCCCAACAACTACAATTCCGGCCCGAGCAGTTTTAGTCAAGGACCGAACAATTTCGGTCCTGGACCTAACAACTTCAGTTCTGGTGTACCAAACAGCTTCAACCCCAGCGTTCCGCCGGGTTTACCACCCAACTTTAATCAAGGTCCACCTCCAAATTTCAACTCTGGACCACCTGGCAACTTCAACTTTAACGGACCACCACCGGGCGGTTTCAACAACAATTTCGCCTCGGGTCCTCCGCCGAATAATTTCGGCAATTACAATAACGGGAGCAACAACTTTGGCTCAGACCATGGAGCCAACGATGGTGGCGATGGTGGATGGAATAACAGCAGAGGTGCTAATCGCAGCAGAGGCAACAACATGGGACGAGGTGGACGTGGAAATCCACAACGTGGGTTCCGGGGTGGAAATCGGAGAAATTAAGTCACGTTGTGAATTAGTATTAGACGTGTACTGATATATTTCTTTCTTTTTGGTTTGTACAGCTCATTTCTCTTCGGGTTTTATTCAACCAATAGTATGTAGTTTAAAATGGGAGTATAATTGCGAAGGATAATAGAGAGTGTGCGTGTGATTATTCTAAGAAATTACGGAGCAGTCTGTATAGCGTAGCTTGTAGGAGAGGCAAAACGAATGAAAGTCCGTAGGAATGCAAAACTTAACTGTTTAGAATAAATCTAAAGTATCAAAATAACTTAAATTTTCGTTAAGTTTAAAGGTAGTTCCATGGAACTGCCTTCGGGCAGAAAAATTATGTTTTTGAACATCGAGGAATTTTGGTTAGTTTTCCGTGCAGTAACTGAAGTAAGAAACGGGAGCGATCAACTTTTACCAAACAATTCGATTCAGGTGAACATTTTTGTTGAGGAAAATTTAAACACGATCGATGGACCAAAATGGAACTAGATTGGTCAAACAAGTGTATTTGTTAGATTTATCTGTTTCTCAAAGGCAATGAATGCACCTCCAATGACGATTTAAAAAAAACATCGGTCAGCGTTTACAAAAATGGAATCTTCCTATATAGACGATTATTATTCCACCACCTCGGAAATGGAGTAGGGTACACAGTACACAATGCACCTTCTGATGACATGGCCCCTAGTCAAACTCCGGTTTGCAGCAACTTTGATTTCATATAAAGTAGGTATAGGTATATACTAGGGCTTTTATACCGTTTTTAGGAAGTTATGAGATCCGTTGCTCCCAGCATTGCCGGTGAACTCAAAGCTTTCCCAAGTGAGTTTCTGACTATTTTCCTCTTTCAGTGCTTAACGCCATAACGCCACAAGCGTTTTGTGGGGTCCATAGTAAGTAAAACTTTTGTCAAGAGTCTGTCTCCGAATTACTTTACTACAGTTGTTATTCGACGTTTTCACAAGTACAAACTCCTCCAGCACTTCCAACCTCATTCCATCGATTTTCACCGATTTGCCTACGCGAACTCTTCTGCTATTGGTTCTACCTGCTAATAGATACCTGGTGTTCGACGTGTTCACCTTTTACACCATCTTTTCTGCTTCATATTACAGCTTTGTGTACTGATAAGTAGTTACCTGGTACGTTCTTCCGTGAGTAAAGCAGATGAACTGGCTGGATTTATTGTGAAATTCGTACCACTGACGCGACGTACGGACAAGCCATATAAACATTTTGCTTGTCTCCTTCAGATTTTTAAATCGATCGAACCGGAATGTCATACGAGCCCTCAAATCCGTCAAGCAAGGAAAGGCACAAATCCAAATATAATAGTTTTCAAATGGACTTGAGTCTTTGCTCATAGTATAACCATAAAGGTACGAAATAAACAGTTGGGTAGATGGCGGTATCGTATAAAATACATGTAATATGAGGTATCGTGGACAAGCTTGTAAATATGTAGCTTGTATGTGGGGTCAACTTCCATAGCACCTTCTTCACAATTAGAGCAATTAGAGATTGCTTCACTGATCGGCTTTCTTTGAGGCGCTTCCGATAACGGAAACAAGAGCAACGGGACCAGTGATAGGGAACAACACAATGCAAAGATGAGTAAACATGGACCTCTGTGTGAATAATGTGACGTGCAATGTGCTGCTTCCGAGAGCTTGTCTGCCGCTGGAAGCATAACTGTCCCATATGACATTTGGACATTTTTGATTTTTTTATGCCAACCGCAACACTTTGATATGTACTTTTAAAATATAGTTCAAACAGGTGTTGTTAATTCTAGAAAAATCGGTAAAACCGTGGCTGATTTTTTTCCACTCTGAAATATGGACGCATTATTGTCCCACTTGGAGCAATTTTTGTTCTAGTGGGACAAATATGCGTCCAATTTTCCAGTGGGACAAATCGACTAGGCATTTTTCCGAAATTGATTATTTGTAAAATGGGACAGTAATGCGTCCACCGGCAGTTGTCCAGATGCAAAATACTCATTAGTTTCAAAATTTTCAATTTGAAATAACATGGTGTCATAGTATGCAAATAACATCTGAACAAGAGTCTCTGTTTACATTTATTTTGGAGCTGTTTTTTAGCAGCAATAAGCTTTTCTGTCTTTGCACTTATTTCGTTCACTTTAAGCAATATTGAAATCTTTATTATACAAGAGTAATAGTACGTTCACACTACTGCTTATATTACGTGATACAGAGTATCTTGATATCAGCAACTATACATCTAGTTTTCACTGGAAATAATGTACATGTCATTTGATATCAAGATACTCTATATCACGTAATATAAGCTGTAGTGTGAACGTACTATTGTTCAACTCTTTATCTTAACTTAATGGTTGTTGTATTATTTAATAATTGCTTGCTTTTTTTCATTCATTGTGTAAGGACGCGAGGAAGGTTGGGAGGTTTGTTACTATCACTTTAAATTTGAATTTACTAGGATTTTTATTAATGCAACAAGAGGTAAGTTTGGTTTTACGTAAGTGAACTACTGGAAGTGGATTGACTTACTGAAGCCGCTTCTTACATGGTCAAGTAATTAAATTTGTAAAGTGTAAAATTACATTTACATTGTTCAAGTTTGAAATTTTTATAAATAGCATTTGTGTCTATTATCACACTTTTTTTTTCAATATCCCTTTCGTGGGTAAAAGTTTTCACCTTGTCGACGGTGAGGGGGCTTATCTCATGCTATAAACATGCATGTGAGACCAGTAGTGAAAGTATCACATATTCTAGTCATTTTTTCACTGCCACGTCGTAGAACGTTTATATAAAGGCACTAACATCAGGTGTGATACTGGCCGCAATTGACTTTTAGACTTCTTACTTTCAATCTAGGGAAAACGGCTAAAAGTACACTTTTCATTTTCGTGGCAATTTATGTTGTTGTTTATACATTTATTCTATGGAATAAATAACCAAAACACCTGATTTGCTCATGGTATAATGTTTTAATCAAGGTAATTATCTGATTTCAAAATTTGGCACGTGGTCACAGAAAAGTGTTACGTAAAACTGACGACGTAGAATGGACCTTTCCATTTGATTTGTATCAGTAGCAGTGTTTGATGAGTGATATATAATATCATAGGATCATTGTTTTCGTGTTACCTAATCTTAAGGCGGTCAGATTGAGTAGGAACATGAATCCTTCAAGCCAAGCAGTAGATGAGTGAAAGGGAGGAGCAAATTAAAGATAAACCCGCTAGATAGGAAACAGAATCGATTATGCCTTGGTTTCATATTTGAAATATTTTTAGATTTGGAATGGCTACAGATCCCAAGGTGAGGATTAGGCTAGGAATTTAGAGTTCAGACAACAATTTAAGGCAGACAATGTGCTGGAGTAATTAGAATTAGAGGTTTCGTTTAAGTTTGGTTCGGCTACAGTGATTCGAAATTTTTGGTCAAAGAAACGAAGAGTCGTTGTGAGAATATCACCAATGCCATCAAATACTAAAATCTTCTTTCTCTTCTCTTTTTTTGTTACTAACTCTATGCTGGCGTTTTTGCAACCACTATGGCCCCGAGCTGTCACGAAGTTCAAGCATCAAATCAGCCAGCCCGGGACGCGGTCTAGGTAGCCGAGAATTGCGGAGAAATGAATCGATAAAAGTACAAAGGACCTTCCCAACCATGGCCTACATGCAGTTTACAAGGAAACACACTTTAAACATTCCAGGTCATTTTGTAGCAACGCGGCCATCTCATTCCAAGAACTCTACAAACCCCTTATAAGCTCGTCTAAAGATTGGTTTACATTCTTTGAGCACTAAATCTGCTTCAAAACCTGTTATAGGAACAGAAAATTCGTTGTCTAAAACTAAAGGATACTTACTTTTGATATCTTCTACAACTCTGTCCTTTTTCGAAACGCTTCTCTGCTTCACCATCAGTTGACCCCGGAATGAATCTCGCCACGCTGGAAAGAAAACATCCAGCCAGTCCCTGTCGAACAGTGGAATGAGCTCTTTCGTAAAGGCCAATATTACCAACGGTACTTTCTCGTATTGTCCATTGATCTCCACCGAAACCATAATCTGTACCAGAGTGACGTGCAGGGTGTTTACTTTAATCTCAGGGAGATGGTGAGATCGTGAAGCAATCAAACTGGACAATTTCTTCATCCCGCGGAAATGCTGCACTAGACATCTGAAGCAGGCGCCGGGCGAAAAGTTGGTACTGCGGCTAAGGGAATAGGGAAATCTGTGCGAGTACCGAAGTATGAAGTATGCGGAGTACGGAAGTATGCAAATATGGAAGAAAATATAAAAGAACTGATTTTCGAGCTAGGACAGTCGGACGAGCTGAGAGCGAAAATTCTATCGAAGGGTAACATCAACATAACGTGACCCTCGCGCAGACAGTGGAACTATATGGTGTTCAATTGAGACTATCGCTAAAACACTGGCCAGACTGAGAAATTATAACATGTTATAAGCCCATCTTGATGACGAATTTCTTGTTGAAATTATTTGACAACCGTTATAACATGTTATAACCATTGACAGAATATTTGAAAGTGTGTTCGTGTGATTTAATGATTAGGGGCGCATTATTCAGCTTAGGAGCGATGTGCTAGTACTAACTGAGCCAAGAAAAAATCGTATTTGTTCGGGACCTACTGGTCTTAGAGTTAGTCTATGATTGTACCGCGATTATTTGACGAAGTTTTCCTGCGTGATAATGGACGATGAAACTTATGTACTGAAAGGCTTTAAGCAGGTTGCCGGAATGTCTTATACTGCCATGCAACTGAACGGCGTAGAGGACAATTTCAATACGAAGAATGTTTCCCAACAAATATTTGGTTTGGCAGGCAATATGCTGCAGTGGTCGAGTAAGCCAGAGTTTCATCACTACCGGAACGGTAAACAAGGAAATATACCGTGAAGAATGCCTAAAGAAGCGATTGTTACCATTCCTACTTAGCCATGACGCTTGCTATTCTGGCCTAATTTGGCATCTTGTCGCTACGCCAAAGATGTTTTGGAATGGTATGAAGCGAATGGGGTCCATGTTGTACCGAAAGAGGCGAATCCTCCTAACTGCCCGGAGTTGCGACCTATCGAGCGGTATTGGGTTCTCGTGAAGACACAACTCTTTCAATATAAACAAAAAGCTACAACATATTCGAAAATCTTGGACAAAAGCAGCTAAAGGGGTTGCAGAGAAGTCTGCACATACCCTAATGGCTGGAGTAAACTCAAAAGTTCGTGGTTTCTTCATGCAGCCTAATTAAGTAACTGTGGGGGCAGCCCATATGGCATAAAGTCGTTTGGCATAAGGTCGTTTGGCATAATGTCATGTGGCATAACCATAACTTGAGCTAGGTGGTCATTTGGCATAATGCCGTTTGGTATAATGACCATTTGGCATAACACTTTTGAAATAACATACAACTACAACAGCGATCAACAGCGCAATAGCAGCCAACTTATGATCTAAAGCAAAGTAACGTTCATCAATTGATTTTAGATATTGTAATTTTTTCACCATAATTGTATTTTATTTTAAAAAAATACATACATTGAACTAAATACCTATCTGTTTGACTAATGAAGCATGTTACCCTTTGTTCATGAAAAATGCGAAAGTAAGACATTACTTAAATGATTATCGACTGGAAAGTTTGGTGTTGATCGGTGTTGAATTAGAACTTGTTCAAGCAAATTTTGAGAAGCTGTTCAGCTGTTTCTTCTAGAATAGCTGAATAGCTTCTCCAAATTTGTTTGAACAAGCTCTAAGTATTGTAGTATTGTAATCTTTCTTGTTTATTAATTAGGTTGTTCTTTAAAGTTTTTTTTAATTATTTTACATTCCATAATATAATGAATATCCATAACCACCGAATATGAAAACAAAACAATAACGTGTAAATCGTCCACACCGGAGTTATTCGTTAATTGTCCAGTGTAACTGTTGATATTGCGTTCAATTATCAGCTTGTTGAGATTGTAGCTCTGTTTGCGTTTCCATTTTTTGAGCCAAACTGTCATTAAGCCAAATGTTTATGATGAAACATTAACAAACACATTTTCATTCGAAACAATATTTTTCAAACAGTAATCAATGGTAAATAGCCATTATTCCAAGTCTATGTCTACTGAATTTTGAATGTCCAAGTTATGCCAAGTTATAATTCCGCCAACTACCAGCTTTCATTTTCCAATATTTATGCCAAATGGTCATTATGCCACACGGCCTTTATGCCAAATAACATTATGCCAAACGACGTTATGCCATATGGGGTAGCCCCAGTAACTGTAATTAGTTTTAAGATGACTAATAATGCACAATGCATGTTGGATTGAACTAACAGCAAATTTGTTTGAATCCAAATTTAATCTGTCCAGGTTTTGTCGCGAACAATGTGATCGAATCGTAGTTCCGGTGAGTCTTCGTCAGCGTGTTCTGAATGTGGGATCGATATAACAAAGCAGCGACTTCGTAGCAAATTATGGTGGCCGGACGTGGACAGAGATTCAGAAAAGATTCCCCAACATCCAGTGGATGTGTTGGAAATGGAGATCTTGCGAGCGCTACCGAATAATAGATGTGCTTCGGTCAACAACAACAAAAGACATATTGATGTCGGGCAATGCTCGTAATTTTCCCAACCAGAAGATGGAGGATTTCTGTAAAGTTCATGGAATCCAGCTGAAGCACACCACTTCATACTGGCCACACGCCAATTGGATAGGGGGCGACAAAATCGTTCCATACTGAAGGCATTGAGAATCTCTGCAGACAACGAAGCAGATTGGAGCGAAGACTTGATGGAGGCAAACAACGTGTATTCCCGAACAAGGCATCCGGCAACTGGACGGACGATAGGATTCCGCAGCTTTCGGCTGTGACAAGTGGTTATGACGAGATCAGAGCCCGGGATCAGATTTACAGGAACAACGCGAAGATATGTTTCGACTCTCATCGTAGAAAGGACCAACCGAATCTTCAACTTCAAGATAGTTCTTATGCACATGTTTCTATCACAGAAAAGACTGTCGCCACTGCAGTATGGTCCAGATCACGAATTTACGATGAAACATGCTCCCAGCGCCCAAACTTGAAACTTTACAGCAAAGTGATGTTCTACAACATGGTTTGTATAACTAAGGCCCATTTTGTGATGTTGATTAAAATTAGGGTGGTCCCCATTTTCATGGAAGTACAAAAATTAACTTTTTTATTTGCAGAAATAGACGTTTACACTTTTAGGCAAAGTTGTAGCGCAATAAATTTCATGGAATTTTCATATATAATCAACTTAGGGTGTACCATAAAAAAAGTTTTTCTGTCCTAATTTTTTTATTTCAATTTCCATTGTCAAATTTTGTTTAGACGAGTTGTAGAACTTTTGAAAGCGCGTATTTTGATATATTAATTTTGCCGCTAGCTTCAACAAATCATTAGTTATTGAAGTTTTTCTTCTAAAACCATCCCAGATTCAAATGTATTTTTTTCAAGATACAGAAATAACATATCTCTAGTTTTTACATATGTTAAACAATATAAATTGTCCTTTCAAATGACGTCTTTATTTTTTTTTGTGTTTGCCCCAATCATAGAAATCAACATTTGAAAAGGGCATATTTTTTTTAGAAAAACTTCAAGAACTATTGATTCGTTGAAGTAAGCGGCAAAGTTTGTACACCAAAGTACACGTCTTTAATTCGTCGGAACTCAATTTTACGGTGGGAATTGGAATAAAAAAGTTAGGGCAAAAAAAAACATTTTTTTATGATACACCCTAAGTTGATGAGGGAAAACTGCTCTAAATCAGTCAATTTTTAAGCTACAAAAAAATTTATATATGAAAATTCCATGAAATTTATTTTTGCCTAAAAGTGTAAACGTTTATTTCTGCAAATAAAAAAGTTAGTTTTTGTACTTCTATGAAAATGGGGACCACCCTAATTTTAATCAACATCACAAAATGGGTGTTAGTTATACAAACCGTGTTGTAGAACATCACTTTGCTGTAAAGTTTCAAGTTTAGGCGCTGGGAGCATGTTTCCTCGTAAATTCGTGATGTGGACCATAGTGCATTGTGTTATGCTTTTTTTTTATTATTTGTTTGGCGCGAATGCAAGTAGAGGAATCTTAAAGTGAATCTCCCGTCATCTCGACCATGATTTAATTGTCGGTATAACGATAGAATTTTTCAGAGTACATCGCTTCGGTACTTTTATTCAAACAGCGGCCAGATAGTAAAACACTTGATATCGGTTCATTTTCTTTATTATTTATTATCAGCTCTCATGGAAATATATAAATATCTGCTGTTAAGATGTTTCTGTCAAATCTATAAAGTATTCGTCTTTTCGTAGTATGGCGTTATATTGTTTGATTTTTCATATAGCACATTCTAAGTGTGTCAAAAAGTAGGAATCTTTAATTTTAATTTAAAAATGAAATACTGCCAATAATTCCCTGGAAATATCAAATATTTATGAAATTTACAGTGAGATCTTTACGATTTTTGGTATTTTCTTATATACAACAATAGCGAAATCATTATATTATAACATTTGTTAAAACTATCTACTCTTCTTCTGGGATTTCTAACGCTGGGAAATAACATGTTTAAATTTAGAAAAATAACTAACAACGGAATTTGCAAGCTCGTTCCTGTACAAAGTCTCATCGTGTGGCAGTGAGTGACGAATCGTTGTAAAAAATTAAATGTTACTTTTCAAAAAGTTCCAAAGCACCACAATTGATGAAATATTGGATTTTGACTCAATGTTTGAAGCAGATTAAAAATATGCATTGATCTCGAAACTCCCAAAGAGCCATAGGAAAGATTATTTAGCAACTTATGTTATGTAGGTGGTCGAATGCTCTCTTCAGAAAATGTTAAGTTGTGGAAACCTCTTTGGAAGAAGGTCCGTAGTACAGAACGGCAGGCCCGTTCTGCGTGGAGTATCAGTCGAGACGAGGGGATAATTATGACCTCGTGTGAGGTGACTCTTCGTGCAAATCAAATTAATTTTTCACCGCGTATGCAGGAGCAAGTCGTCACAACCCAGACAACCACAAGTCGTATAACAGTGTTCAAATAGTATCGTATGTTCCTATATTTAAAGTCAACATCGCAATTAATTGTGGCCTTTATCGTGTTATGTTTACGTTAAATCGTAAAGAGTGCAAAATTTCGACTTATATACGATGCGTAATTTATTCATCGTTCTGCGTTACAAACGAAATCGAATAAACATCGCTAAGCTTCTTAAATCAAATTTGTTATTACAAATTCAATCGCATACGATAGCAAATCAACTCGTTTAAGAAAACAATGGAATTTGTACGTATATGGCCTCCACTTTTGCACGTATAAAACATATTTTTTGCATTCTATACGATTTGTTTACATACTTATATGTTTGTATATCATAAAGACAACTTTCAATATACGTGCATTTTGGTTGTCTGGGAACGCACACGCCACGCAGAATAATCCTGAGGGTAGAATTTAACATATGTGGAATGCACTTCGCACCTTATAAGAATGGCAGATTGTACAGCGCAATGCTGGCCCCCTGATACTGCGCCGCCAATGAGGTTAGGTGTCAAAATAGTCACGTAATTCGCGGATAACGCCTAGTCCCATTTTCAAACGAGTCGGGTTCATAATCCAAAGTCAAGAATGTTTCTGTCGAAGAAGAACGACTCGCCGAAAATCGAGAATACGGGAATCACACCATCAGTGATAGCATATCACCTTACTTCACTCGCGCGGGGTTTATTTTTTTTATGTTAAATAGCATTAAGAATCAACAAAGAAGCATATAAAATTAAAATCAAGTTCGGTGTTTAGAGCACTGAAAGTAACGATCTTAAAAACCACCTTGATCCACGAATACTTCAAATACATGCTTATTCTGCGCGGCGTGTGATCATTTTAACATTCACATTACCGCCCGGTCCGTTCGATTCAAATTTGAGTTGTTATCTCACAAGCGTTCGTACAAAAAGTCGTTCGTTACGAGATCCAAAATACGGCCTCTGGTTTGGATTGACGGCCAAGTCGAAAACAATTGACTTGAATGGGACGGAATTTTCAATCCCAGTCAAACTTGGGTAACTCCATGTTTGACCAAATTCAGTCGAAAACGGTGCTAATTTGAGTAATTGTAATTTATTAATTTCACGCCGGCCTGTCAGTTATACTTTACATCAGGTCAAGGAACTTTTTGGAAATTACACAGGAAAATTAATCGAAGTACAATAGTTATCAGGTATATCTAGTACTTGACTCAACGTCGCACGGAATAAGCTTGATTGTTTTGCATTTGGCAGCGAGCTGGATTTATGAGATTATTGAAAACATTATTAAACAACTTATTTAAAATAAAAACTTTTTTCGAAATCGAATCCTTAAGGGTCACCCACAATTAATACGTTGCGGATGCGTTGACGTAAATTTGACAGAAACCCTATGGGAAAACTGTCAAATTCACGCAAACGCAACCGCAACGTATCAATTGTGAGCCATTACGGTTTATAGGCAACAAATCGTACACTCTTCACATTGGCCACGGTATTCGTAGACATCAATACGAATTGAAACAGGCAGAGAACACCTTCTTAAACTTGACCCACCCTAGTATCTCTATTTCAGATCTATCAACGAGGCAGCTGGGATGCGATCTAGTTGGCGGATCGTTTTTTGTAGATAAAGTAACCAGCTCCGGCAGCTACGATGGCAATGATAACGATCACCGCAACCACGATTTGCCAGCTTGAATCGCCTTCACCCCCTCTAGAGTCGATAGGAATTGTAGTTGGGTCACTGGTTTCATGGTGTGTAGTATCCGGCGATGCAGTCGATGTTCGCGGTGGTAGCGGAGGAGCTGGCAGCGGTCCCTTGCAACACATACCTTCCAGTTCTTGGTCTCCACAGTTGCTGAACCGATCTAGCGGTGTGGCAATATTGTGCCGTACGTTTAAAAAATGTAGCATCTCTTTCACTTTACGACACGGAAAGTTATTTCCATTTAAATGAACACTTTTTAGCAACTTGAAATCTGTTAGATCTGCATAATCCAATTGTTCCATGTTATTATCGTTAAGCTTAAGCGTCTCTAAGGCGACAAATGGCTTCAAAACATCCACCCTCAAGTCCGCAGGCAACAAGTCGTTCTTAGACAAATCCAGCAACTTCAGCGATTGCAGTCCAACATTTTTCAGGTTATCCAAGTAAAAGGCTCCATTGTCCGATAAGTTGAGTTCCTCTAACAGGTTGAAATGTCTAAATCCAGACAAATCGATGGTATTATCCGACCATAACCTTTCGTTTCCACTCAGATTCAAAACTTTGAGATTCTCACAAATGGTGATATTCTGCATAGATTTCAACCTATTGCTACTCATTTCCAGCCGGCTTAAACTGGCACACTCATTTTGATCCATAACCATTCTTTCAATGACGTTATTTTTAGCATACAGAGCTTCTAAATTTCTCGTAATAGTCACCGACTGAAGCCTGCAGTCTTCCACTTTCAGAACTTTTAACTCATCTCTAAAAACATTAAGAAAGGTTCCAGGAATTCCCACCATGTGGGAATCTTTAAAGGCCACATTCGTAGGTTTAGTAGTACCAGGGTAATCAAACGCAATGTTGGTTGTATTTTTGAAAAATCTAACGTCGTGAAATACGCAAAATTCCTGGTCTCCATCCTTCTCAACAGTACATACGTAGGATTGCGCGTTTGAGAACTGAATGCATAGCAAGCCCAGTAGAATCACCTTCAACGACCTGAAATTAATTGAATTTAGCAGTACAACTATTAATTGTTCGTCGCTGAAAAATAAAACTCAAAAACCATTTTATATCTATCTTTTGCTTTCTATTGTTCAAATCTAGCCGGCTTCAATCAAAGACTCAGGAAGCGAACTTGGGTTTTTCCAAGGTTTGTTTATTTTTTAGTGCAGAATAAAGCAGTTTTTGATTTCATTCATTGGAGTGATAAAAAAAAAGAGATCATTTACGAGTACTTACCTCATTTTGGGGCGTATCCAAATTTATGATAGAATAGCTGTGTACTCTTCAAGTGTTATTAGATTTTCCTTTTAGTTTCCAATGGGTCGGTCTACGAAAAATTCTGAGTCACTAAAAATTCTTGACGAGCCGATAGAACCTTGAGAGAACGTCACAGGGAATTTGGATAAACGTTACATTAATGACGGTTGATTACGAGAACAGACGCGTATCATTAGAAAAGGGCATATACTTGTTGGTCTACACGCTCAAAACTGCCTCTCTTTCATTTGTATTGCTGTCCCTTTTTTTCTCACGGAAAAGTTACTCAATTCTCGAGTACTTTTTCAAACAGACGTATCTGATTTTGTAAACAAAGAGGGGAAGTAAAATTCAAACGTTAAATTATTGACCCCCTTAGCACTTTAATGCAAACTAGGGCCACTAACACAAGGAATAACCCGTAAAAAAAATTCTCATAGATTTACAATTAAATGTATTGTAACCATACGATAGAATCAATCGTATGTAAAATTGACTATATTGTTCATGATGATAAGATGACAATAAAAGTTATTATTTCCACAATAGAATCTAATGTTAATTGCGACATCGACAATAGAATCAGGGGGTTGTTATGTATCTTAACTATAGAAAAAATCGTTTTTCTCCGAACAAATTTGAGTCAATTACTATTGATTTTATTGTTTCACATTTGTTGAAAATTCTAGCATATAGGTTGAATAGTAGATCTATTGTGATGACAATATTCATTTTTCATTTACCTGATACACGAACAATAAGATTCATGGTCGGCAATAGATTCAAATGTTACTTTATATTATTTTATTGTAATTGTATGGTTATTTTTATCCGGGAACATATTCCAAACATGATGATGATGCTACTTTCCATGGGGGTGCTAAGAGTTTTGAGACATTTACGTTTGAATCTTGCTTCCCCTCTTTGTTTACAAAATCAGATACGTCTGTTTGAAAAAGTACTCGAGAATTCTCGTAAAAAGTGGAACAACTCAATTGATGAGTTGTTCCACTTTTTACGAAAACTGAGTAACTTTTCCGTGAGAAAAAAAGGGACAGTAATACAAATGAAAGAGAGGCAGTTTTGAGCGTGTACACTCCCTTTTCATTCTACTCAGTGACTGAGTAGAATTGTATTCCTTTCTCTTTTTCTCGTGGAATGGAACGCCCACAATCGGGACCTGACGGACAAGCATTCTCCTCACGCTAAGATAAGATTACCGATAATAAGGTTTTATTTTACCGAAAATTAGGTTTTGGTAGCAAAACCTAAAGTATCGAATTAATTTACAAAAGCAAAACGTTTGATATTACTTAATTTTTCAGTAAAGTGATTTAAAGATTTTATCGTTATATTTTACCTATATTTGGTTAAAAATGCTCTCATTGGCCTGCAAGCAACTTCGGTTAAAAGTTCCGTACAAAAATAAGTAATTATTAAATAACGTTTTTCCCTTCATTCCAACAATACTGAAATTTTTGTAATCCACACGGTTTACCGATAATTTCAGTATGTGCACTTTTGTGCAGTTTTCGGTATTTTTTACCAAATTTTCCGTTTTCTTGTCTTAGCGTGCTGTAGCCAGAATTATGCTTTTTGACGTTTAATCACCTTTCCCTTCCCTGAACATGCCGAGGAATGATGGTTTGCTTTCCTCCAAAAGATTTTCCTTTTTACACTGGCGAAAAAAAACTAACGAAGTTCATTAAAAAACCATATGAAATTTAGCCACAAGGAATCAGTTTGAATTTCATACTTTTACCTTATGAAACATGTTGTTTGTTATCTGCAATCTTTTGAATACAACTATCATATGATTTTCAATACACAGCCTTATGAAACACATTGTTGTGGAATATGATGAAAAAACACGTGCGTTTGTTATGTTATGTTTGTCTTACAAAGTACTTCAGAGGTTATTCCTTGCTTTTATCACAATAAATGAAGAAATGAAGATTCAACCGTCTTTATTTGCAATTCAAAAAGTACCTCTCTATCATTCTAGGAATAAATATATTACAACCAAGATTACGTCGAACCTCCACCCGTTTCGCCTCTTCATCGCTGCCGTTGCTTGTCAAACCGTGCTGCATTAATAATGCAAAGCTTCCTGCCATACGCAAGCAAGCCATACGATTTTGTTGCTATTGATTCCGACGATCAGCAGGTGCATTGTCTTCTTATAGTCGCCTTATTGTTCTATAAGTTGCCGTGGTAACTAGAATGAGTGATTTGAGTATGATAAAATCATTCGAATTGTGTTAAGGATGGATACACATGCAACGGCTACATCTGATTCCAAATAATCAATTTAGTTTAAAATAAGTGAGAATAGTATTACCTCGCATTCGTTTGTGTCCGTTAATTCTTAAAATAATGTCTCGATTATGAAAATCATAAGGTGCTTTTATGCAACTATTACGATAAACGTATAAACATTGTTTTGAATATGTAAGATTTCATACGAGTCCTTTTGAAATTTGTGGTAACCTTATGAAGTGAAAAATAAGTCAGTTTGTGATGTTTCATAAGGCATAAATTATGTATTTCAAAAGGTTTTTTCCATCAGTGTACTTGCACTCCTTTGTTTTCAATGGCGCTGTGGTGTGCGTGTGTTCTAGGTCACTAAAGCTTTGTTCAGACTACAGGCTTGTAACATAAAACAAGGGTATTTTGAAAAGTATATACAAGGAAAATGTCATCAAGATAGCCTTGTATTATGTTACAACGCCGTAGTATGAACAAAACATAATGCCTTGTTCAGACTACGGAGTTGCAACATGATACAAGACTATCTTGATGACGTTTTTCGTGTTAATAGTTTTTATAACGCCCTTGTATTATGTTACAACGCCGTAGTCTGAACAAGGCATAAGCCTTATAGACGAATTCAGGTTTATAAAAGAAGAAGACATCGAGTGGTGATAAATCTGACAGCTCCCATGTTAATATATAGGACGAACATTTTAAAATGCTTCTAAAAATTTCAATTTAAAATTTAATTAAAAGCAGTTTGTAGTATGATGGAAGAAAAATCCAAAACTGCATTTATTGCTCGTGTTTACTGCATTGATAACAAAAAGCAATTATAATATTCATATGTCCGACACATGAATTTTTGCGATGCGATCAACAACCCGCATATTCACAAACTATTCTTGGACCGTTTCCCTTAATGTTGACGACCATTTATGTATTTATTGATTTATTTAATATTATACATCAACAGGCTTCTTTGCCCCAATGATGTGTTGTTGATCTCATAAAAAAACATAAACATACAAATAACACATTAAAAGCTTATCTGAACACATTAAAAAATCTAGGCCGAAGTGTATCACGTGAAATGTTGAAATCAAATTCCGTTGCCACCTGATTAAAAATCCTTTGTAAGCCAGTAATATCGCTGTTTTGTCCGTAATTAGTGCCGTGATGTATTGGTTGCAGCAGGTGATTGTTTCGCAAGGCTCTAAGTTGGACAAAAACATTTATTTGACCTCGGATTTCGGGGCAATCCACTCGATTCTGCAAAATGTCGGAAATAAAAAGAGCCTTCGCAACATTCCTTCGTGTACTTAGAGTATCCAGCCTTATTAGTCTTATTGGTCGACACCGATTCTCGTAGCTTGGCAGATGAATTGGATCATGCCAAGGCAACCGTCGCACTGCAAATCGAATAAACCGCCGTTGAACTGATTCAATTCTTTCGATTCCATTTTGGGCTCCAAACAGTTGAACAGTATTCCAAAGTCGAACGAACCAACGCACAGTAGAGCGCTTTTAAGCAGTAAATGTCGGTGAACTCTTTTGTTAGTCGAAAAATAAACCCTAGGTTTTTTAGGCTTTGTTCACTATGAATGACACATATTGCTTGTACGTCAATTGGGAGTCTAGAATAACTCCCAAGTCCTTGATTTGATCCACTCTTTCCAACACAATTCCAGCGAAGGAATAATTGTGGACTATTGGATTTTTCAACCGAGAAAACGTAATAGTCGAGCATTTTTCAGGATTAACGGTCATACGATTCCTTTGGCACCAATCAACGAAAGAGTCCAACTGTTGTTGCAGATAATGCGCGTCAGCTTCTGAGCGAATGTTGAGTATAGTTTTAACAATATGTCAGATGGTAAAAGACCGAATAACAATATGCTGATTAGGCGGTTAAGTTAGGTTACTCCGAGGGGCACGCAAGAACTTTTGAGTACAGCACACACTTGTTGAAAGTATTGAAAAATACGCTACTAATGCGGCTAATTATACTTTGAGTACATCAAAATACCTACTAGAGACCTTAAACACACCTTAATTACAATTTTATACCTTGAGTGCTATGAAATACATATCTATAACAATTTAAATACTTAAAGTACAGCTAAATCCATTTTGAATACAGTAGATTAATTTTAAAACTTGTAAGTATTGATAGATTATTTTGATTACAACTGCAGATTTTTATACTCAAAATACATTTTTATTACAATGACATACTTTGAGTACCATAACATACATATTGAATACTTTTCAATACTTTGAGTCCAATTAAATACACTATAAACCCAATTCAATACTTTGAGTACCATGTAATACATGTTATGTTCTTTAAATCCCCTTAAATATATTTTGACTACAATTTACATTCCAAATAACAAATAAATATATTTTATTACAGGTTAAATACCTCGAGTACATTGAACACATTTTAAATACCTAAAATATCGAACACACAACACACTAGAATAAGAACACTCATTTCTACAGAAAACCACTCAGTTGTTCCATTATGATCCATTATACTCCAAATTTGATAAATTTAGTGAAAAAAATTTGTTAAAATTAATAACATGAAAAAATGCACTGCATTAACAGAACTCCAAATGATTGTGGCCAATATTAAGTTTACCATATCTAAAAGGCTTCTCTTTTGACCTCGGTTTTAACTCAATAACATTTCAACTCAATATGAGTAGTCCTAATAATAGCGTGTAGGTAGAGCTTTTTAAACATTCTCTAAGAACACGCACAAAACACCTCTCTTTAATTTGTATTGCTCTCCTTTTTTTCTCACGGAAAATTAGATTCACTTTTTACGAACATTAAGTGACATTATTTCCCTGTCAGTAAAAGAGAAAGGGATACAACTATACTCAGTTACTGAGTAGAATGGAACGAGAGTGTAAAACTCTTAAAACAATCTCAAGGATTTTGAGTCCTTCTAAATTTCATTAAATACTTATAGGTACTCAAAATACTCATGAAATACTTTCCAGAACTTTGTATACATTTCAAATACTCTTTGAGTAGGTAAAATATTTTCCAAATACATTTGGTTACTTTGAGTCCTTTAAAAAAACTTTTGATTACTTTGAATTCTCTAAAATGTTTGTAAATCGAATGAAATCTGGAGGTATTTTCAATACGACACACTCAGTAGAATGCTCTGCGTGCCCCTCGCTTTACTCTATGCCAAAAAGTTGGTATATCCAACCGAGTGCAGACAATAAAAAACCTTTCAATGACAATATGGCAAACATTAACAATATGTGTTAATGTAGAGGTTGTGTGGTGAAAATGAGATCAAACTATTCGATAACAATAACATAAAATGTGATAATATATCTTACATTCGAAATATAGTTTCAACTATACAGCAAATTGTTGTTCGTTATGCGAGACGTGCAATAATATAATGCTTGTGGCGAGGGGCAAATCACTCATGCATTTTCGAATCAGCCTCACGTATTGAGAAGTGCATTGAGGCCTAGATTGAGGCATTTTTCGAACATTTTTCAACGCATTGACGCACTTTAGTACGCATTCATTTTTGAGTGCATTTGATTTATTCGTGCATTTTTTAGCGCATTGAATGCGCTGGTGTACTTTTCAACGCATTTTTCTCAAATTTCTACACTTTTTTGATTTAGTTATGTAATGATTTGCCCCTCGGCTTGTGGTCAGTTGGGAATATACCCACATTACATTCATTTTTAAATTTGACAAGTGGGACTATCGAATGAACAATTAAAAATAATATCAAATAATAATCATTGTAAGTCAAAACCATTATATTTCACCATGAAACACACAACAACAAAAACAGACTTCCTAATGCCTGGGACAGACATACAACCATAGACTAACTCTAAGAGCAGTAGGTCCCGTACAAATACGATTTTTTTCTTGGCTCACTCAATACTAGCACATCGGTCTCGAGCTCGGTCCCAAGCTTGAAAATATGCCCCTAATAATGAACTCACACGAACACACTCTCAAATGTTCTGTCAAAATAACACCGCAAATCAAAACAAAGGCGCAAATATGTATAACAAGGTGATGACTTCAAGGTGTACTTCGGACCAAGGGGTTCTACAACAAAGAACCAATTTCAAATCGCTAGTTGCATATTGTTTGTTGGTATAATAATGTTTACCTACCCGATGGGTACAAATTAATTACTTTTGGTAGGAATTTTACTCAGAAGTAAGTCATTTGTACCCAACGGTATGTTTGCACTTAACTGTCCCGTTTGGTACATTTTTCTAAGAGTGTGGACCGCATATAAATGTCATTGTAAAAGCTCAACGTTCGTGTAAAACAACATTGCAGCAACTGCAGTGACTGTCGTGAGAGTTGTTTGCGGCCACAAAAAAAATTCAGCAGTTATTCACAACTTAAATGCAAATTATCTCGGTAAAGAAAGTACAGCTTAAAGCGTTAAGTACACCTTTGTGTTGTGCTCCCAGTATCGAAAAGGTTATCGGTAGGATGGGTGATCAGGATGTTTCTAAAATGAAGGTAAGTTGTAATTTATAAAGTTAAAATTCACCAGACACTACAAAAGGAAAAATGGGCGACGTACCTGAGCAGGTTATGGTTGATGTAATTCTTCGGTTTTGTTAAAATACCTATTAATTGGAATTATTACTTACGATTGCATTTATAGGTTGCTGATTTGAAGAAGGAGTTGAAGAATCGTGGACTCAGCACTCTTGGCAACAAAAACGAACTTGTGGATCGGCTACAGGGCGCTTTGATAGGTATAGTATTGTTTACAAACGGGGTAGAATTATTTACTAACTAGTTCTCAACAATTTCAGACGGTGGTGATCCATTAGAAGATACAGCAAATTCCGAGGATTTATTGGAAGACGATGAGCTAAATGATGACATCCTCGAGGAAGAGGAGGAGAAGCAACATCATGAAGCTACCGAAGAGGATCGAATACTCGAAATCTCCCTACTCCAAGTGAAGCTTCGAAGTCGGAATCGCCTGAGCAAAAACCTGAAGTGGTGACCAAGGAACTGGAATCGGAGAAGAAGGAAGACCAATCCGCTGTTCCTCAGAGGAAAATTGCTCTCAAGCGAAACATATCGATTTCCGTTCCAACACCGGCAGCGACAACAGCTGCTCCTGCAACCGAGTCTGATGAAGAAAAGAAGCATAGCAACGAGGCCACGGATGATGTAAAGAACAAAGATCCAGAAGCATCTTCTGGTGAACCGGAGAAGAAAGTTATTAAATTAACAGAACTAACATCACAGCAGAGGCTTGAAATGCGTGCCAAGAAATTTGGTGCTCAAGCTGCAGAAACACCGGATTCGAAATTACAGGCGCGTGCCGCTCGGTTTGGATTAGGTGGAAGTGACTCCACCACCGGTGGTGCAAGTAGCAAACCTGCTAGTACTTTGGTGTCACTAGATGCGTTGAAAAAGCGGGCAGAGCGATTCGGTGTGAATGTTTCGGATAAGGTGACCAAGCAGGAGCAAGAGGAAAAGTTGCATAAACGCCAGGAGCGATTTGGAGCTGGAGCTACTCCAGCAACAACAGTAGTAGCTCCGCACCTTACGGCTACGGGCAAGGTTACCATCAGTAGCAGCAGCACAAAGACAGATTATGCCGAGCGTGCGCGCCTTCGACTGGAAAGGTTCAAGAATACTGTATAAGCTATGATGAGTGCGAGCATTCAATCAATCATTAATTATGTAGCATTCGGGTTTGGTTTTCTTTTTCGATGGTAGAGATTTATACAATCTGATAGTAAAAACCCAACATAATGTTCTGGTTCCGGGACAAGAAAGAATAGTCCATTTCTTAGCATACAACAAGACGAAAAGCGACTCAACTTATTATTTTCCATTCATTTCATCAGTATGTGTAACGTTTATGTAACTCCATGTGCTATATCTTCTTAAATTCATGGAAAATCTGAATGAGGTCAATAAAGAAGATTGAAAACACTTTGTTGCTTTAGGTCTTCTTGTCTACCGGGAAACTGGCTGAGGTCCGAATACACTATTGACACCGGGAATGTAACACAGAGGTTATTTTCAGGGATGTTACGATAAGGCGGGTTTCGTGATATTCGTGTATCTGAATAAGGCCTGGCGTAAATTTCATTTATTTATTTATTTATTTAGTCAACCCCAATGGTGGTACTGGTATACCTCGATAGTACGTACATCAACTTTCTCACTTCAAATTGCAATTGCATAAAAACTGCTGGTTGCATCTGAAATCTAATAAGACCAAAAGAAAGAAAAACTTCTGTTCTTTCTTTTGTTTGTAGGTACTAGTTTTCTAGTATAATCAGTAGTTTTTATGCAATTTCGATTTGAAGTGATGAAGTTGATGTACATACTATCGAGGTATACCTGTATTAGAAATATGACGAGTACAATAAACTTAAACTGAAATATCAAACCAAAACACCAAAGGTCTACATTTAAGAAAAATATGACGTGAAGCGTCTGCGCAGAGTTTGCCGATGAACATGGTAGTCGAACATTGTCAAAGTCTATTAAAAAGACGCTGCAGTCCTCCGATCGCGAATTGGCATCCTCAGCATTACGCTATCGCGCAATACCCTTGATTATGACGAGTTTATATTAATCTGCTACTGGATGGCACTGCAATCGATTCGGCCTTGTAAAATGTCTGCATCGAAGAGAGCCCTGGATGTGTCACGACGAAACCGAAGCGGTGCAAGATCGATCAATCGACAATGACTCTCGTAACTCTTGGAGCAAAGTATAAGAGTGACCGCTTTGGTTGAGTGGAACTAACGTTTATTTAACAATTTCTTAATCTAGCTTGCTACGATTGGATTGCAAATAGGTCAAGTTGCTTCGATTGCTCCTTCAATCCTCCTCAAGCTCGACGCACTGCAGGCCAATCTTGTTTCGTAGCTGCTGCAACTTGACTCTTGCTAACGGTGAGGATGTCAGCAATCATCAGTTCTGTGGGACAATAGATAACATCCATGACTCCGGTATTAACCAGATCCTTGACGAACTTGTACCGTGTGTCAATGTGCTTCGTTCGGTTATTTATTCCTTCGGATCGCAACATTGCAATGCAGCTTTGGTTGTCCTCCTGCACCGCAATGGGATTTGCCCACGTCGTTCATGAGTTTGAGAAGCCAAAGCAATTCACGGCTGGCTTCGGATAGTGCGACGTATTCCGCCTCAGTCGATGAAAGTGTGACACACTGTTGCTTCCTTGCTGTCCAGCTGATATGTCCACCAAGCAGGAACACGAATCCAGTATTGCTCTTCCGGTCCACGCAATCGCCGGCCCAATCAGCGTCCACGTAGGCTTCCAGTTCTCCTTCACCTCCTAGCTGCAACTTCAAGTTTGCGGTTGTGTAGAGATACCGCAGCATGCGTTTTGCTTCCGACCAGTCGGCTTGAGTGGGTCGGCTAACTTTTCGTCCCAGAATGGATGCACTGATAGCGATGTCGGGCCTCGAATTCACCGCAATGTACAGCAAAGCACCTACTAGGCTTTTTAACTCCTCGTTCCGGGGCATCGGATCCTCCTCCATTTGCTGTTTATTCGGGTATCCGGGGTCCATCGGGATGTGGGACGGCTTTGCTTTGTCTTGACCAAACTTAGCCGCGACCCTCCGGATATAAGCGCTTTGATTCAGTAGGAATTGGCCGTCTTGCGTCCTCTGAATCTGGATGCCAAGGTAGTGCGATACTGCTCCAAAATACGTGATGGTGAAGTGTTGTTGCAGGAAATTACGAACCCTTTCGTATTCGTTTTGATCGTGGGTCACAATTAGCATGTCGTCTACGTACAATAAGATGAAAGACTTTTGCCCGTTGCACGTCCTCACGTACAGACAAGAGTCGGACTCGGATGGCACATTTTTTTTTTTTTTTGTTGGGGCGTAGAATCACGGCGTCCACTGAGTTGAACTTTTGTGATATACCCCTGTTTACTATACTAATTCGCATCTTAAAGTTAGATCACCATTTGTCAAGTGACCAGCCTAAGACGCGTCTCCCAGTCAGGCAAAATTGAGTTTATAAAACCCACCACCTTCCCAGGAATTGCAGTCCAAATTTCTTTAGGTTGCATATAGCCACTGTACAGAAATTTAAGTCTGCTCTTGTACACAGCATCACAACTGCAAAGCAGATGTTCCGAGGTTTCACGTTCCATGTTGCAGAAACGACAGATATCATTCTGAACCAGGCCAATGTTTTTCAAATGATATCTACTCGGGCAATGTCCGGTTACTAGGCCAGTATAGGTACAAAGAACTCTCTTATTGAGCTCCAGAAGCTTTTTACTAATTGCAACATTTGGAATTATAAACCTTTTCGCTTGAGAACACTTTGTGGTGACCAACCAATTGGTCATCACCCTTTGCTCTTTCCAAGATTTTAATTCCATTTTTATGGCACAGTATGATATACCGCAGAATGGTTCTGGGCCAATAAACTGTGCATTTGAACCTTGTTTAGCAAGCTCGTCTGCCCTTTCATTACCTTCAATGCCACAGTGTCCCGGAACCCAGAATATATATAACCCAGGCACATATCCAAGCTCCTGTAGCACCTTGCTGATCTTCTCGTTCCACATTCGTCCTGCCTGCTTCAGGCCATACAGGCTTTTGCGTAAACGGCAGACATCGCTCTTGGAACCGGTCGTGAATCCAGCAGGCTGCTTCATGTAAATCGTTTCGGATAATTTGCCGTAAAGGTACGCCGTCTTGACGTCAACGTGTTGCACCATCAGATTACGGCGTGCGGCGATACTGAGTAAGGTGCGAAACGTCGTCTGCTTCGCCACTGGCGCAAATACTTGGTCGTAATCCGTGCCATACTTCTGACTTACTTGAGCAACAAGGCGGGTTTTATAACAGATCACGTTACCATTATTGTCCAGCTTCTTCTTGAAGATCCATTTGCTACCGATGGCCCTCCGATCGGCAGGTAATTGGACGACTTCCCAAGTAGCATTTTCTTGAAGCGATTTAATCTCCTCCTCCATGGCTCGTTTCCATTGTTTGTGGGCAACTCATGGCTTCTTGGTAGAAACATGGCTCGTGCTGTTGTTCCGCTACCAGCGTGGCTGCAGCTGAATAACAGTACGGTGGCATACCTTTGTTTGCCCGATTTGATCGTCGAGGTGCACTAACAACATTCCCCTCTTGTTCTCCGGTTGGTTCAGCCTCTTCCGGTGTACGATCTTGGTCATGTCGATTCTCCTCCTGCCCATCAGTTGATCAAGTCTCTTCCACGGATTCATCTTCCTCATTGACGAAATCTTCGATGGTTGATTCGTAGCCGTAGAAATCATCTTCGCTGGTGTCACTTTCATCGTCGTTGTCATCCACTGTAGCAACGGGGACTTCATTAACTTTGGCAGGTTCAGTAGGTCTGAAGGGATAATCTAACATGCATTCCTTATGAGATTCGGTTGCCCGAACCTCCTCCGGCGTCAGAAACACTGCGTCGCGGCTTACGGTCAGCTTGTCGTTATCGGGATCTATGAAACGATATGCCTTGTGTTGTAGGAAATATCGAACGAACAACAGCTTTTTCGACTTTGCCTACAGCTTCGATCTCTTCTGTTGCGGAATCCAGACGTACGCCGGCGATCCGAAAATCTTCAGATAACTCAGATCCGGCATTGTTTCGCTCCACATTTCAAGCGGTGTCTTCTCTAACGGCTTGGTTGGCAGACGGTTCTGCAGATAGTTGGCCGTGTTGACAGCCTTGGCCCAGTACTTCAGCGACAAACGTGAATCCAAGACCATGCAGCGTCCCATCTCTGGTGTTCGCATAGGACCGCATACGTCCGAGTGGATTAGATCCAGAGCTTGACTTGATTTGCGATCGGACTTCTTCGGGAATGGGAACCGTGTCAGCTTACCTTTCAGGCAACATTCGCAGACTACACGGCAGCCACAATCCTCGATCTTGATTTCGGATGCCAATTTTTTGCTTTCAAGCTCCCGAATAGCATCAGAATCACGGTGCCCCAAAATGCGATGCCACGTGTGCTGACAACTTGATGTATGCTTGCATTCTCTTGACGCTAGCGCTTCATGGGCGACTGTCAAGTAGTACAACCCTCCAGACAATGTGGCACTTCCGATGACCTTCTCATCCTTGATTATACGGCATCCACTGGCATCGAAAACAATAATAGCACCCTTCACGGTAAGCTTCTTCATCGAAATGAGGTTCGATTCGAAGTCCGGAACATACAAAACATCCCCGAGGGTTACTTTGAACTGTTCTCCCTTGGAAGATAAGAACGCCAGTTGGCACGATCCAATTCCCTTCGCTGCAGTTTTCTTGCCGTCCGCTAGGATTACGTCCTGCTGCACACTATCATCCAATTCCACGAACTGGTCCAAGATCGCACACATGTGAGAGATTGCTCCGGAATCGATCACCCACGAATGTGCCGATTTGAATCCGCTCCTCGCCGCAAACGAATACTCCAGATTCGATTTATTTTGGACTTCCTCACAAGCTGTTTTCGCTTTCGGTGAACGACACTTCTCACCCTGAGCACGAGACTTACTCTGACTTCCGGCTGCTTGCTCCGCCGTAGCACGACAATCCTTCTTCTTGTGTCCTTGCTTGTTGCAAAAATGGCACGTTATCATCTGCTTCTTCCAATCCGCCTTCAAAACTGATTCTCTTTGTGTACTGGAACTGCGCTTCGACACTTCATCCACCACCTTTGACTTGACCAGATCCAGAGTGAGCTCGTCATCTGCCCTTGTCTCCAAAGCCGTGGTCAAAGTGTTGAAAGAATCCGGTAGGCTGCGGAGGACCATGGCAACTTGCAGATTACGATGTAGTTCCTGTCCTGTAACCGTCAGCCGCTCGAATAACTCCTGCATTTCGAATACGTGCTGTTCGATGTCCTCGCCGTCGGAATTGGCTGCTGACAGGCGGTATTCCGGCGGTATCGAGCTGGCACGTATTCGGAAATACGGAGGTATTCGGCGGCTGATATTCCCCAGCGTTCATTTTAATCTGTCTACAGAACGCCATGTCCTCCGCAACTACAGACTAATAACTTGCTGACCGGCGCTGAACAGGGAGCGAATATTTGAAACTCCTCTGAATCTGAAATCAAGTCAAAGGTAGATGAAATTGTCAGCCCTGAACTATGCGAAGAATCAATTTGAAACTGATTAGAGCAATGACTAACGTGCCATTTTGCAACGAGTTCTGAACTGGAAAGAGGACCCAGCTCGTGCTATGGCAGGCAAACATGAAGTCAGAGTAAATCTCGTGAAAACTCCAGAGGCGAAGCGTCGTTCACCGAAGCGAAGAGCAACTTGTGAAGTCAAAATAAATCAGTCTGGAGTCACATCGGCAGTATGATTCAAATCGGCGATAAATGGTGATCGATTCCGGAGCAATCTCTCGTAATATACGTCTTGAACAGTTCATGGAGATGGATGACAGACAATGCAGCAGATCAATCCTATGGACCTTCAGAAAACTGCAGCGAAGAGAGACAGATCATTATAACTGTAGGGAAAGAGCAATTCCAAGTAACCCATCAGGAATTTGTATTCTGGACAGATCAGACCTCGACTCGATGAAGCTTACCGTGAAAGTACTATTATTATTTTCGATGCCAGTGGATTGCCGTATAATCAAGGATGAAGATCATCGGAAGTGTACATTATCTGGAAGAAGTGCTACTATGACAGTCAGCCCATGTAGCGTCGAGAATGCAAGCGTATCAAGTTGTCGGCACACGTGGCATCATTTTGGGCCATTCTGACCTAAGACGAAGCAAATTGGCATCCGAAAATCAGATCATCAGTTGTAACGCCGTGTCAACGTGTGCTGCAATGTTGCGATCCGTGCCGAAGAAGTCGCAAATCAAGTCGGCACAAGATCTGTGTACTTCAGTTCCTCTATGCTGGAGCAGAATCAGGACATCTGCATGATGTAGTTCGCGTTTGTCGCTGGATACTGGGCCAAGGTATGTACAGCAATATCTGCAGGGCAAATATCTGCCAACCAAGCCGTTAGAGAAGACTGCCGCGTGTGGAGCCGAAATGCCGGATCAGTTATCTGAAGATTTTCGGATAAACCGGCACCCGTGCAATTCCGCAACAGAAGAATCAGCCTGGAGAATCAAGTCGAAAATGACTATTCGTTCGTGTCTACAGTACAAGGCATATCATTCATGGGCCCGGTAACGCTGAAATGACAAACAGTAGCCGGAAATTCAGGCAACCGATCTGCAAGTGCATGTTAGATATCCTTCGAACCTACTGAACCTGCCAGTTGTAGTCCCGTTGCTACAGTGGATGACAACGACGATGAGATGACACCAGCTGAAGATGATTTCTGCGGCCTATCAACCGTCGAATTTCGTCAATGAAGATGATCCGTGGAAGACGATCAACTGATGAGCAGGAGAATCGACATGACAGATCGTACCGGAAGGCTGAACAACGAACAGAGGAGATGTTGTTAGTGCCTCGACGATCAAATCGAGCCGTATAGGCAATGCCGCCGTACTGTGATTCGGCTGCAGCCCACGCTGGCGCAGCAGCGCGAGCCAATGTTCCCAGAGCCGTAGGTACCCACAAACAATGGAAACGGAAAGCAATGAAGTTAAATCGCTTCGAAATCGTCAGTACCTGCCGATCGGAGAGGTATCGGCAGCAAATCGTTCTTCAGAAAACTGGACAATGTGGAAACGGCGTGATCTGTTAAGGCCTTCAAGTAAGTCAGAGTATGGCAGTTGACAGATATTTGCGTGGCAGGCAGGTGACGTTTCGCACCTTACTCGGTATCGCCGCGCCATATCTGATGGTGCCCAACACGTTGACGTATCAGACGGCATCTACGGCAAATTATCGAAACATTTACATGAAACGGCCTGCTGAATTCGACCGTTCCAGAGCGATATCTGCCGTTTACCAAAACTGTATGGCCTGAAACGATCTTGGTTCAATGGAACGAAGGGTAACTGGAACTACAGAAGACTGGGTGGGATATATATATTCTGGGTTCGGACATGTGGCATTGAAGGAAGGGCAGACAGCTGCTAAACAGGTTCAGATGCACAGTTATTGGCCCAGAACCCATTCTGCAGTATATCATGCTGTGCCATGAAATGGAATTAAATCTTGGAAAGAACGAAGTGATGACCAGTGATGTCACCACAGAGTGATCCAGCAGGACTATGAATTCCAGATGTTTGCAGTGTAAAGAAATACCCAGGCTTCAATGGAAAGGAGTTCTTTGTACTATACTGGCTTGAAATATTGCCCGAAGTAGATATCGTTTGAAAGAGCATTGGCCTAGTTCAAATGATATCTGTCGTTTTCTACGGCATGGGGCAATGAACTGGAATCTGCTTTGCAGTGAAATGATGCTGTGTCTAGGCAGACTAAATTTCTGTACGTGTATATGCAACCTGAAATTTGGATAATTCCTAGATATTATATGTGTAATTTGCCTGATAGGAGACGCGTCTTTAGACTGTCCTTGACAAATAGTGATCTAACTTTAAGATGCCCAGTGCTATAATTAAGAGCAGAGTATATCACAAAGTTCAACTCAGTGGACATATGATTCTACGCCCCAAAAAGATGTAAATCCGGTCTTGTCTCAACGTAGTGAATACTATGTGAAATCTTTCATCTTGTGTACGTAGACATGACCGCGATCAAAACAGATACGAAGGGTTCGTAATTTATCCTGCGGCGGCCTTCGCCATCGCATGTTACTAGACGGTATCGCGCTGCGGCATCAATTCGAGGACGCAGACGGTATTCCTACTGAATCCAAGCGGCACTTCTCAGTCGCGGCAAATTTGGTCAGGATGAAACAAGGCAAATCCTCGATGGTTGGTCTGGATGACAACGTGGAGGAGGATCCCCGAACCGGGAGTTAAACCTGTCGTCAGCATGATGAATTCGGGCCCGTATCATATATCGTACGTCATTCTGGACGAGTTAACCGACGGAAGCCGACTGTCAGGCACCCAAACACGCGTATCTACGCGGCCGCAAGCCTGAAGTTACCAGCTGGAGAGTGAAGGAAGACTGGAGTACATGGACGCTGATGCCGTACCATGGACCGGGAAGGCAATGCTGGATGCCGTGTTCACTGCTGGTAGACGCTATCAGCTGGACGTAGGCGCAACAGTGTGTCGCACTTCATCGACCAGACGGAATACATCGCGCTATCGAGCCGGCCGTGGATGCTGGCTCATGGTAAATGGAGCATCCAGCGTGACAAATTGGTGGCAAAGGCTGCATTTGATCGAAGGAATAGATAACCGGGCAGAGCATTGACACGCATTGAGACTAGATCGAGATCTGGTGAAATACCGGGTCATGGATGTTATCTATTGTCCCACGGAGACTGATGGTGCTGACATCCTCACCGTTGGCAGAGTCAGAGTGCAGCGGCGCTGAAACAGATTGGCCTTGGTCGTCGAAACGGGAAGTTGAAGGAGCAATCGAAGCAACTCGACACAGTCAATCGTAGCGAAACAGACCGATGATAAACGTTAGTTCATTCATCCTTCAATGAAGCGATACTTTGCTCAGGTAGTCGTATCGGTGTCGATCTTGCACCGCTTCGGTTTCGTCATGTTGGCTCTCTTCGTGCAGATACATTTACAAGGCCAGATGTTCTGTGCCATCAATAGCAGACCAATAAACTCGTCATGAAATCAAAGTGACCCAGCGCGATAGCTGTAATATACAGTTCAATTCGCGATCGGAAGTTTCTGGCGACATAGCACTGTAGGCTGACAATGTTCGACACCGTATTCATCGGCAACTCTGCGCAGACTCGCGTCATATTTTCTTAATCAGTGACTGGTTGATATTTCAGTTCGTTATTATTCTAATACGGAGTATACCTCGATAGGCGCATCAGCTTCATCGCTGAGTCAGGTGTAAAGAGCTGCTGGTTATGCCTGAAGGCTAATTGCCTGAGCAAAGAGAAGGGCGGAAGTTTTCTTTTCTTTGGTCTTGACCAGATTTCGGATGCAACCAGCGGTACAATACGGTGCAATTTGAGTGAAGTACCTTTATCGAGACACCATTGGAATTGATAGTAGATATCGTCGTCAGGTACGCGGAGCTATTCAGACCCTGCACTAATCACGAAACCCCTCTTTATCATGGCATCCCTGAAAATGCCTCTGTGTTACGTCCCCATTAATCAATATTCGGACCTCAATATTTGTGGAACAGAGACCTAGAAACAGCAAGTGTTTTCAATCTTGTATTGACTATCATTCAACCATGAATTTAAGAGATATAACATGGAGTGTAAACGTTACGCAGAAATGAATGGAAAATAATGGGGATTGAGTCGCTCTCTTGTGTAATGCTATTCTGTCTTTGTCGGAGACAGGAGCAGTATGTTGGGTTTTACTTTAATCGGGTGTAAATCTCTGCCTCAGCCAAGGCCCGAATGCTACATGATTAATGATTGATTGAATAACAAATAATCATGAAGCCTGCAGTATTCTTGAACCTTCCGTCGAGAAGGCAGCGCACTGGCAAATGATCCTGTCTTTGTGCTGCTGCTACTGATGTGGCCTTGCCCGTAGCCGTAGATGCTGGGCTACTGCTGTTGTTGCTGGAGTGAGCTCCGGTTTTCGTCGCTCGCAGCGTTTGTCTGACTTTCCTCTTGCTCCTCTAGCTGACCTTATCGAAGACATTCACGCCAGGTCGGCTCTGCCCGCTCGGCGCATCTAGTGACGAAATTACTGGCGGGTTGCTTTATACGCCGGTGGTGGATGCTCCGCTGGTCAGGCAGGCGACGCAGTTTCAGTCGATCCTGCGGCGAGCGCCAGATAACGGCATTTCAAACATCTGCTGTGATGTTGGACTACTGTTAGTGGCATCGGTGAGATAGCTCTGGATCTTCATTCTTCCGCATCGTCGATGACTCATTCTTCTTTTCTTCGTGAACTCGATTGCAGGAGCGGCTGTTGTCGCTGCCGATGTTGGAACGGAATCGATATGTTTCATGAGCAATTTTCCTCTGAAGAGCAGCGGATTGGTCTTCCTTCTTCTCCGATTCCCTTCATGAAGTACTTCGAGTTTTGCTTCAGGCGATTCCGACTTCGAAACTTCCTTAGTGGGAGATTTCAGTATTCGATCCTCTTCCGGATATCATCATTCTTCATCATCTTTCAATAAATCAGGGTACTGTACCCAATGGATCCCGCCACCGTCTGAAAATTGTGAGAACTAGTTAATGCCGTTATGAAACAATGCTATACCTATCAAAGCGCCCTGTAACCGATCACAAGTTCGTTTTGTTGCCAGGATACTGAGGTCCGCGATTAATATTTCTTCCAGATCGGCAACCTATAGATGCAGTCGTAGTAAATGAATTCCAGTGTAAGATATTTTAACCAAGGCAAAGGTATAATATCAGGTATATACATTTTCCTTTTGTAATCTGGTAGTGCAACATAAATTGCAACTGCCTTCATTTAGAGCAATCCTGATCTGCAATCCTACCGATAACCTTTCGATCTCTGGGAGCGCAACACATAAGTGTAACGCTTGAAACTGTAACTCTGCCGGATAATTGCATTTAAATTGAATAACTGCTGGATTTTTTGTGTCTAGGCAACTCTCACGGCAGTCACTACATTGCTACTATGTGTTGAACGTTGACATTTTACAATGGTTATAATACTGATCCGCACTCTTAGAAGATGTGCCAAACAGAGACAGTTAGATCTAGGCATACACCGTTGGGTACCGTGACACTTCTGAGTAGAGTCCTACCAAAATGGTGGTGTACCCATCAGATGGGTAAACATTATATGACAGACAGTAACAGCGATTTGAATTGGTTCATGGGGCCTTGGTCAGTACGCACCTTCCAGTCATCGCCTTTGTTATACATATTTGCGTAACCATTTGATTTGCGGTAAGTTGTTAGTGTGATTCGTGTGGGGCATGATTTTCAGGCTGGGACAAATACTAGTAGTGAGCAGAAAAAGATAAATATTTATGCAGGCCTACTGCTGTAGAATTAGTCTATGGTATGTCCCAGCGACAAAGTCTGTTTTTATTGTGCCTATGGTAAATATAATGAATTTTGACTTACGGTGTGTGATATTATTTTTAATTATTCATTCGATAATCCCTTGTCAAATTTAAAATGAAATATATTATAGTATGTCCCAACCACAAACTGTATTAAATCGTATAACTAAATCAAAAATGTAAAACGAGAAAATACGTTAATACACCAGCGCATTCAATGCCTTCATGCAGATAAATCAAATGCACTCAAAAATGAATGCGGCAAAGATGCGTCAATTGCGATAATAAATGTTCGAAAAAATATAATCGACATAAATACATATAACAAATGAGCAATTATGCATGGTGACACCCCTCGCCGCAAGCAATATAATGTGCACGTCTCGCATAACGAACAACAATTTGCTGCTGTAATTAGGCTATTTCAGATGTAAATATATTATCACGCATTTTATATTATTGATATCGAATAGTTGTCTCATTTTCACCATACAACCTCTACATTAACACATATTGACAATATTTGCCATATTATCATTGAAAGATTTTATTGTCTGCACTCAATTTAGATATACCCAGCTTTTGGCATAGAGGCAGGCATTCTACTGAAAATTAATGTATTGAAAATATCGAATTTCATTCGATTGTATTTAGAAAATTCAAGTAATCAAGTTTTAAAGGACTCAAAGAAAGTAACCAGATATATTTGAAGATATTTACCTACTCAAGTATTTGAAATGTATACAGAAGTTCTGGAAATATTTCATGAGTATTTTGAGTACTTATAAATTTAATGAAATTTAGAAGGACTCAAATCCTTGAAGTTGTTACAGAGTTAACACTCTCGTTCAGTCTACTCGGTAACTGAGTATGGTGTATCCTTTACTCTGCTGACAAGTATGTCCTTAATGTTCGTAAAGTAGAGATCTAATTTTCCCTTGAAGAAAAGAAGGCAGTACAGCTGGAAATTAAAGGAGGAGTGTTTTGTCGTGTTCTTCAGAATGTTTAAAAACTCTCTTACGCTATTATTAGGACTGCCTAAATATTGAGTTAAGTATGATTATTAGTGGAAACCGAGATCAAGCCTTTAGACTATAGTAAGTAATATTGGCCTGTCATTTGGAGTTCTGTTAATCATGCATTTTCATGTTATTAATTTTAACCGTTTTTTTTCTATAAATTCCAGATTTGGAGTATAATGGATCATGAAATGGAACAGCTGAGTGGTTTTCGAGAATAGTGTTCTTGACTACAATTGTATTGTGTTCGATATTTCGTGACTGGAAATGGTACAATAAGCCAACTCAGTATTAACACTGTAAATAAATATATTTATTTGTTATTTGGAATAAATTATGGTAAAGTTCTAAGAACATAACACATATATTATGTATCAAATATGAATTAAGGTTTATAGTATTTAGTGGACTCAGAAATATTGAAATTATTCAATATGTAATATGGTAAGTATGTCGTGAAATGTATTTTGAGTATGGAAATCTGCAGTTATACCAATCAAAGATAATCATCCCGATACTTACAGGATTTAAAGATTAATCTACTGTATTCAAAATGGACTAGCTTTAACCTTTGAAATATTTAAGAGTGTTATAGATATGTATTTCATGGCACTCAAGTATAAATTATGATTAGATATTTTAGATCTCTGAGTAAATTGACGCGATATGCTCAAGTATAATTGTACGTGTAAGCATTCATTTTCAATGCTCAGCAGAGTGTGTGCTGTACTCAAAGTTCTTGTGCCCCTCAGGAATAATAACCATACAATCAGCATGATATTCGGTGGCTTTTACTGCATCTGACGTATTCATTAAAGGCCTGCTCAACATTCGGCTCCGGAAACTGACATCTGCAGCAACAGTTGGACTCTTTCGTTGATTATTATAGAGAGCCGTTAATCTGAAGAAATAATAGGCCTATTACGTTTTCTCGGTTGAAAAATCAATGAATCCCGCAATTATATTCCTTCGCTGGAATTGTGAAAGAGTGGATCAAATCGAGACGGGGTATTCTAGACTCCCAATTGACAGCCATAATGTGTCATTCATGAAATGAACAAAGCCTGAAACCTGAGTTATTTCGACCTGCCGACATTTACTGCTAAGCGCTCTGCTGCTCGTTGATTCGTTCATTTTAGCCTATTCAACATTTAGACCCAAAATTGAATCAGTTCAACAGCGGTGATCGATTTGCAGTGGAAACATTTGGCATGATCCAGTCTGCTGCTGAATCGATATCATAATGGATAATAGATACTCAAGTACGAAGGAATGACTAGAAGACTCTTTTATTTCGACGTACCGTCGAGTGGATTGCTGAAATCAGTCAAATAAATGATTTTGTCAAAGAAGTACTTGCGAGAACAATCACCTGCTGCAACAATAATCACTGGCATATTACGGACTAGTGAGCAACATTACTGGCTACAGAGATTTTTTCAATCAGGTAATGGCAAATTTATTTCACCGTTTCATGATATACACTTCGGCAAATTAATGTTCAGATAAACTTTGTCATTTATTCATAATGTTTATGTTTTATGAGATCAACATCATTAAGTGCAGAAAACCTGTTGATAATATATTAAATCGTCAATGTAAGATACATGATGGTCTCGTACTGTGGGAATCAAATGGATTTGTGAATGAGTTGTTGATCGCATCATAAGAAATTCAATCAGTTATATGTGTTATAATTGCTTTTGTTATCAATGCGATAAACACGAGCAACAAATGCAGTTTTGGTGCAATCATATAGGCTGCTTTTAATTAAATTTTTAGAGTGAAGATTTTTAGAGCATTTAAAATGTTCGTACTATATTGGCATGGGAGCTGTCAGGTTATCGCCGCTCATCTTCTTCTTTTATGAGCAATTCATCTATAAAAGACTTATGCCTTGTTCGGACTACCGAGCGTTGTAACTGTAATACAATGGCGTACTAAAACTATTTAACACGAAAACGTCGTATCAAAATAGTCTTTGTATCGTATTGCAACTCCGTAATCTTTAACAGAGGCATTATGCTGTTCATGCACGGCGTTGTAACGCAATACAGGGCTATCTTATTGACGACCTCGCTAATATATACTTTTCAAAAATACCCTTGTATATTACAATACAACTAGTCTGAACAAGCAATGACACAGAACACACGCGCACCAGCGCCATTGAAAACAGGGAATGCCAGATACACTGATGGAAAACCTTTTGAAATGTAATTTATATATGAAGAACATCGCAAACTAACTCGCTAATGAGTTACCGCAAATTCGAAAGGATAAATATGAAATCTTCCTTCAAAACGAGACACTTCGTTGTAATAGTTAAAGCGCCTTATGATTTTCATAATCAGACATTATTTAAATTAACGGACACAGATATACTATTCTCCTTATTACAAACTAAATGATTATTTGGAATCAGTATGTAACCGTTGCATGTGTAATCAAATCATAACGCAATTCGAATATTTATCTACTCAAATCACTCATTCCTGAATTACCGCGGCAATATGTTTGTCTCAGAGACAATGCACCGCTGATCGTCATGGAATCTACCAGCAACAAATCGTATGGCTGCGCGTATGGCAGAGCTTGCATTGATAATGCGGCGCGGTTGAAGCAAACGGCCTGAAGAATTGATGATTCGATACATGATATCTTTGGTATGATATATTTATTTCACCAAATGTGGGATGCCTTTTAGTGCAAATGGAACGGTAGTCTTCATTTCTTCATTTATTATGACAAAGCAGGCCTCTGGTAACGAAGACAAACATAACATAACAAACGCGCGTATTTTTCATCATGATTCCACGGCAATCAATATTAGGCTAATGAAAATCATGATCGTTGTAAGATTGCAGATGGCTCGTAGCATGTTTCGTAAGATGAAATTATGAGTCAAACTGATTCCTTGTGGCTTCAAATTTCATATGGTACAATGAACTTCGTTGATTTTTCGCCGATAACAAGAGAAATCTTTGGAGAAAACAAACCATCATTCCTCGGCAATATTCAGAGAGAAGATGATTAAACGTCAAGCATAATTCTGGCTGCAACACTAAGACAGAGCAGAAAATTGTAAAATGCCGAGAAACTGCGCAAAGATGCGCATGCTAGTATCGGTAGGCAAACAATGAATTACAAAATTTCAGTATTATTGGAATGAAAGGAAAAAACGTTATTTTAATAATTTACTTTATGCGGGGCTTTAACCGAAGTGCTACCTTCAATAGCGCAACAAACTATGTTAAATAACACGATAAAATCTTTTAAATCACTTACACTGAAAATTAGTAATATCAAACGTTTTGCTTTTGTAAATTAATTCTTTAGGTTTTGCTGCAAACCTAATTTTCGATAAAATAAAACCTTATTATCGGTGATCTTATCTTGTGTGGGAGATGCTTGTCCGTCAGGTCCCACAGGCGTTCCATTCCACAAAAAAGGAAGAAAGGAATACAATTCTACTCAGTCACAGGTAGGAGATAGAAAAGTGTACGCTCAAAACTGCCTCTCTTTCATTTGTATTGCTGTCCTTTTTTCTCACGGAAAAGTTACTCAGTTTTTCGTAAAAAGTGGAACAACTCATCAATTGAGTTGTTCCACTTTGCGAGAAAGTTCTCGAGTACTTTTCAAACAGACGTATCTGATTTTGTAAACAAGAGAGCAAGATTCAAACGTAAATTTCTCAAAACTCTTAGCACCCCCATGGAAAGTAGCATCATCATCATGTTTGGAATATGTTCCCGGATAAAAATATCATACAATTACAATAAAAATAATATAAGTAACATTTGAATCTATTGCCGACCATGAATCTTATTGTTCGTGTATCGATGACGAAAAAATGAATATTGTCATCACAATAGATCTACTATTCGCCTATATGCTAAATTTTCAACAAATGTGAAACAATAAAATCAATAGTAATTGACTCCAAATTTGTTGCGGAAAAACGATTTTACTATAGTTAGATACATAACAACCCCCTGATTCTGGCGATGTCGCAATTAACATTAGATTCTATTGTGGAGAACCATACTTCTTTATTGTCGTCTTATCATCATGAACAATATAGTCAATTTACATGCGATTGATTCTATCGTATGGTTACAATACATTTAATTGTAAATCTATGAGAATTTTTTTACGGGTTATTCCTTGTGTTAGTATTACAATTTTGCATTAAAGTGCTAAGAGATTAAACTAATTTAACGTTTGAATTTTACTTCCCCTCTTTGTTTACAAAATCAGATACGTCTGTTGAAAAGTACTCGAGAATTGAGTAACTTTTCCGTGAAAAAAGGACAACCAATACAAATGAAGAAGGCAGTTTTTGAGCGTGTAGACCAACAAGTATATGCCCTTCTCTAATGATACGCGTCTGTTCTCGTAATCAACCGTCATTAATGTAACGTTTATCAAATTCCCTGTGACGTTCTCTCAAGGTTCTATCGGCTCGTCAAGAATTTTTAGTGACTCAAATTTTTCGTAGACCGACCATTGGAAACTAAAAGGAAAATCTAATAACACTTGAAGAGTACACAGCTATTCTATCATAAATTTGGATACGCCCCAAAATGAGGTAAGTACTCGTAAATGATCTCTTTTTTTTATCAGCTTCTCAATGAGACAAAATCAAAAACAGCTTTATTCTGCACTAAAAATAAACAAACCTTGGAAAAACCCAAGTTCGCTTCCTGAGTCTTTGATTGAAGCCGGCTAGATTTGAACAATAGAAAGCAAAAGATAGATATAAAATGGTTTTTTGAGTTTTATTTTTCGGCGACGAACAATTAATAGTTGTACTGCTAAATTCAATTAATTTCAGGTCGTTGAAGGTGATTCTACTGGGCTTGCTATGCATTCAGTTCTCAAACGCGCAATCCTACGTATGTGCTGTTGAGAAGGATGGAGACCAGGAATTTTGCGTATTTCACGACGTTAGATTTTTCGAAAATACAACCAACATTGCGTTTGATTACCCTTGGTACTACTAAACCTACGAATGTGGCCTTTAAAGATTCCCACATGGTGGAATTCCTCGAACCTTTCTTAATGTTTTAGAGATGAGTTAAAGTTCTGAAAGTGGAAGACTGCAGGCTTCAGTCGGTGACTATTACGAGAAATTTAGAAGCTCTGTATGCTAAAAAATAACGTCATTGAAAGAATGGTTATGGATCAAAATGAGTGTGCCAGTTTAAGCCGGCTGGAAATGAGTAGCAATAGGTTGAAATCTATGCAGAATATCACCATTTGTGAGAATCTCAAAGTTTTGAATCTGAGTGGAAACGAAAGGTTATGGTCGGATAATACCATCGATTTGTCTGGATTTAGACGATTTCAACCTGTTAGAGGAACTCAACTTATCGGACAATGGAGCCTTTTACTTGGATAACCTGAAAAATGTTGGACTGCAATCGCTGAAGTTGCTGGATTTGTCTAAGAACGACTTGTTGCCTGCGGACTTGAGGAATTGAGATGTTTTGAAGCCATTTGTCGCCTTACAAGACGCTTAAGCTTAACGATAATAACATGGAACAATTGGATTATGCCAGATCTAACAGATTTCAAGTTGCTAAAAAGTATTCATTTAAATGAAATAACTTTCCGTGTCGTAAAGTGAAAGACATGCTACATTTTTTAAACGTGCGGCACAATATTGCCACACCACGCCAGATCGGTTCAGCAACTGTGGAGACCAAGAACTGGAAGGTATGTGTTGCAAGGACCGCTGCCAGCTCCTCCGCTACCACCGCGAACATCGACTGCATCGCCGGATACTCACACACCATGAAACCAGTGACCCAACTACAATTCCTATCGACTCTAGAGGGGTGAAGGCGATTCAAGCTGGCAAATCGTGGTTGCGGTGATCGTTATCATTGCCATCGTAGCTGCCGGAGCTGGTTACTTTATCTACAAAAAACGATCCGCCAACTAGATCGCATCCCAGCTGCCTCGTTGATAGATCTGAAATAGAGATACTAGGTGTGAGTCAAGTTTAAGAAGGTGTTCTCTGCCTGTTTCAATTCCGTATTGATGTCTACGAATACCGTGGCCAATGTGAAGAGTGTACGATTTGTTGCCTATAAACCGTAATGGCTCACGAATTGATACGTTACGGATGCGTTTGCGTGAATTTGACAGTTTTCCCATGAGGGTTTCTGTCAAATTTACGTCAACGCATCCGCAACGTATTAATTGTAGGTGACCCTTAAGATTCGATTTCGAAAAAGTTTTTATTTTAAATAAGTTGTTTAATAATGTTTCAATAATCTCATAAATCCAGCTCGCTCTGCCAAATGCAAAACAATCAAGCTTATTCCGTGCGACGTGTGCGACGTTGAGTCAAGTACTAGATATACCTGATAACTATTGTACTTCGATTAATTTTCCTGTGTAATTTCCAAAAAGTTCCTTGACCTGATGTAAAGTATAACTGACAGGCCGGCGTGAAATTAATAAATTACAATTACTCAAATTAGCACCGTTTTCGACTGAATTTGGTCAAACATGGAGTTACCCAAGTTGACTTCCGGGATTGAAAAATTCCGTCCCATTCAAGTCAATTGTTTTCGACTTGGCCGTCAATCCAAACCAGAGGCCGTATTTTGGATCTCGTAACGAACGACTTTTTGTAACGAACGCTCGTGAGATAACGACTCAAATTTGAATCGAACGGACCGGGGCGGTAATGCCAGATGTTAAAAATGATCACACGCCGCGCAGAATAAGCATGTATTTGAAGTATTCGTGGATCAAGGTGGTTTTTAAAGATCGTTACTTTCGGTGCTCTAAACACCGAACTTGATTTTAATTTTTATATGCTTCTTTGTTGATTCTTA